>VYZV01044981.1:55610-80241 GCA_013401275.1 Pandion haliaetus
TAACACTGGAGCTAGGTTGTTTGAACTTGTCAGAAAATGCTGCTCTGTTAATTTTTCAAGTACGTTTCTGTCTGGTTCTGAAATAAGTTTAGAAGTGCTTTTGCTCAGACAGCAGGGACTGGTGGTGGCAGATGCTCCCCAGGTGAAAGGAACATTGTGGATGTCTGTTTAATTCATTTTTAAAAAAGGAAGAATCAGCAGTGAGTGCAGCTGTCCACAGAAAGGCAGGTAGTGACAGAATATTAAAATTCTTAGGACAGCTTAATATCTGAAAAAAAATAATCCTGGCACACCATACAGAGTACATGGAGTTAATGAAGAAAGAGGGCTTGGGCTTCTTCATGGTGATTTACAAAAATTCACACACAGGAGAGATGACATTAGGTGCACTTTGGTAGCTCCACTCATACTCCAGACACCCAGCTCTGCTCTTCAGTGTAATGTGATCACAAATCCCAGATTTGGAACACCACAGCTTTACAGGGAGAAGTGCTGACAATCAGCAGGATGCATTTGGCAAGACAGGAGAAAGGAAATTGTGATAAATGAGGTTTTGCTGAGTCTTCATTACACAAAGTCCTCAGTTTTGATGTGACTGCCTTATTTCTTAAGAATAAACCTGTGCAGGGAAAAGATAAAGCTGGGGTCTTGAGACCACCATCTGTGTGGGGCAGAGGGGAAACTGTATTCTGTCTCAACTGAAGTACTTATTTTTCTGTTGTTTTTCAGCATACAAAGCTTTCTTTTATGTCTAGGTACATCATTCAAATACATCAGTTTTTAAATCCACACATCTTACTTATTCGAGCTAACTGATCTGTTAAGTGATTTCCATTGCAGGCTTTATGAGAAGGATTCTTATTGATTTTTGAAGTAGAGAATAAAATATTGAGAAGTAACTGGATCACCCAACAGTGATAGTAAACTATTTTGAGACACACTTCTTCACTGGCTAGGGACCATCTTTCATTTCTTCGCAGTGAAACTACTAGTGCAGCTACGCACGAGTAGTATGGTTACATCTCTGCAAAACCAGTATGAATGGTCGGTTGCTGCCAGGAATAGAAACAGGGCTTCTCAGGGGAGCAATGCAGGCTGTGTTTGAAGAGGGTTAGCTGGTCATAACCATCCCTTGTTTGGAGGTGTGCTGTTGGGTTGCAAAAGTTAGTGTAAAAGCATGACTTCACGTTGGGTTTTGAGGAAGAATCTTAGATGTTGGTCTCTGCTTATGTGAACTGATTAATTGCAAATCCACATGAACAGTTAAAAGATACTGCTTGTCATTTGCACGTGCAGCTAAGGGAATGAACAAATCCAGCATGCAACTGTGCATCTAATTTTAATATTTATTTTTGAAAATTACTAGTTTTCCTTAACCAATGCCTTGGCTGAGCTTTCAGCATTTAATTAAAAGAATGCATTTGTATTTCAGCAAGCCCTTGGAGGTAACACTACAAGTTTGCGTATCTGTGGTTTTGGGTTTTTTCTGGTTGCTAATGGATCAGTATGCATCTGTAAAGATGATTCTACTTAGCTTTTCAGTCTCCCTTGGAGTATCCTGAAAAGTAATAAATTAGGGTTGGGAATCGCTGCTGTCTCATGAGCTAATTAACAGTGGCTGATCTAACTGTACCAGTAATTAAACTATTATCCAACCTACTATTTTTTTTTTTTCAATCAGTCATTCAAATATTCTTTACTTTGGCCCATGATTCCATAGAGTTTGTATTTTAAATAGATTTTTCTTCCTCTATTGTACAGAAAGCAAAACTTTTAATGTGCTGTTTTCTAGGGAATACTGAAACAGCTGTGTGCCATTGATGACAAAACTGAACAGAGCATTGTATCATTCTGTCGCAAAGTTTAAAAATTAACTACATGGTTAGGTTAGTGAATGTTTTGTACATATAATTTGGTAATGAAAGTTACCCAATTAAGATAATGCTTTGATTCCTTTTACCTTCAACTCTCTTACCCTGTGAGGAGACACAGTTTATGCCTTCTAATTACGGATTTCAGTTTTTTTTGTTTAACAAGACAGTTCATACTAAGACTGAAAGGCACTGTTTCTCATCACATGATCTGATCTAAGGCACACCAGGAGAGGTGGGACTTCCCTGAACTAAATTTGGTTTAAATTAAAGCCAAAATATTAACAAAAGAAAAAATAATAAATTTTTGATCTTCAAAGCTGCCATTGAGAGAGAACTGACCTTGACCCATGGTCATTTCTAGTAAATAAATATCCTTCCTAATTAAAATGCTGTAGTTAATTTGAAGTGTGAGAGATGAGTTTGTGGAGCTTGATACAGTGGATGACAATTTCAGGTGGGGCTGCTGCTTCACAGTGGTATTTCTTTGCCCAACCTGTTCAATAACTAATGACTGGGTAGGTAATTGCATTCCTCACAGCTCTGTCTCAATGCAACAAGATGCACATGTGTGTGCTAGTACAAATGCTTTGAAAGTGACTTTACAGGTGCAGGCATGCGAAATTGCTTATGAATAGTGAAAACAAATTTTTTTTTCATGCTATACATCTAATTGAGTTTATATTGTTTACTGAAGCTCCTACCAAAAAAAGCTAAGATGTTTGAAGTAGCTATGTTGTTACCTGTGTTTCTATGTACAGTCTCAGTTGTGATATGCCCTAGCACTTTTCTGTCCTATTAAACCACATTTTTTTTTAGGCGCAAACCAGATGGTGTTTATGTGAAGGATCAACTGTTGAAGTCTTACCTACTGTGTGATTACATGTAGATGATGTTTTCAAAAGTGGAACTGTAGTAGCAAGGCAGGTGATGGATTTGTTTTCACTCTTTTTCCCAACAAAAATAACTAACTTCCTTCTGATGTAGGACACTTTTTGTGCCTAAATAGTTGTAATTTGCCCAGTCCTTCCGGAAGTAAAAACACAGTCCTTTACTGTTCCTTGCCTCTGGGGAACTGAGGAGAGAGACAACAACTATGACTGAGCTCAGCTGCAAGCTGACATGTTGGACCAAGTTGAAAAATATTTGTCTATTGAGAGCACAGACTCTTGGATTGAGTATTCTCATTAACTGTTTGGGGAAAGTCATGCAGTCCATGTTGCCTTCTTTCAGACTGCACAGTGTAATTACAAAATACATTTTTGGACATTCTTGTAGACTTTTAAAAGTTGAGAATTATAAAATTCAGATTACAAGTACATTAGACATTATACATACCTGTCTTCCAAAGCATAGTATGCGGGTAAGGTGGTGAGCTTGGTCTGCATAGCTAACATATTTCCTTTGTTGCAGGTTTTCTTTAGGCTACAGTAGTACTTAAAACTAGTTAGTATTGTTAGATAAATGTTTTTCGTTGTACAAAGAGAGCTTGCAAGGCAAAAAAGCAGTGAGGAAACTAAAACACTTCTTACAAAGACAAACCTGTCTGCACCCTGGTACTCTCTGAGCAGAGTAGACTGTGTTTGTGTATCTTGGGCTGTATAGCAAGAAGTCTGACAGCTGAAGCCAGGTTGCCAGGGTGAAATAATTCCCAGCAATTAAAGCACAATTCTGTCGTGAAAAGCAACTCTGTGCAAGCTACATTGTGAAGTCCCACATTTACGAGGCCATGAGGTTTCCAAATCAAATTTGTTCGGTTTAGAAATAAAAAGATAGTTTTGCAATCTGCCAGGTCTACAGACTTCATAGGGTTGGAAGATAACAGTGTCTTCAGTGGTTTATGTGCTCCAGTGGTCAACTCCCACCCCGCAAAGGTGGACTGAAGTGTACTGCATGTGCTCCTCTAGAAAGATAACATGGCTGCATCAGAATAATCAGGAGGAGCAGTTGCTGCCAGAACTTGAATTTAATTATGACACAGAGGTAAAAATAACTCTTAAGTGTGTTCCAATAGCAGACTTCAGGTTAATAAATAAATCACTGCTTAAGTTAGTAGACATGTCTGAAAACACACAGGGAATATATATGTTATTTAAGAAGTTTCTGTGCTTTTAATACAGTACATTTACATTTTCTTTCAATTTGCAGAGTCTAAAAACCAAGAGAGATGGACTTTTTTTGCCAGTTAGGTTCTTTTTAGTTTTTCCTTGTTCTTTGCAAGCAGTTTTTCTGGCCTCTAGAATTTCAGATCATGTGTTTGCAAAAACACTATTATGAGTATTATAATAATAAACCTGTGCCCTGGTTTTGGCTGGGGTAGAGTTAATTTTCTATCTAGTAGCTGGTATAGTGTTGTGTTCTGGATTTAGTATGAGAATAATATTGATAACACACTGATGTTTTTAGTTGTTGCCAAGTAGTGTTTATACCAAGTCAAGGATTTCTCAGCTTCTTGTGCCCAGCCAGCAAGAAGTCTGGAGGGACACAAGAAGTTGGGAGGGGACACAGCCAGGACAGCTGACCCAAACTGACCAAAGGGATCTTCCATACCATGTGATGTCATGCCCAGTATATAAACTGGGGGGAGTTGGCTTGTGGGGGGATCGCTGCTTGGGGACTAACTGGGCATCAGTTGGTGATTGTCACTTTATTATCATCATCGTTATTATAATTACTTTCTTTCTTTCTGTCCTATTAAACTGTCTTTATTTTAGGCCACGAGTGCTACTTTTTCCTGATTCTCTCCTCCATCCCAGTGGGTGGTGGGGTGGTGGTAGTGAGCGAGCAGCTGCATGGTGCTTAGTTGCTGGCTGGGGTTAAACCATGACAGCCTGACAGGCCTATATTTGCCTTCCCCAAAGTGTTAAAGGTGTTAAAAGCCACCCCAAAACATACTTGCTTTTAAATTTTGGTGCAGATCACTTTTTCTCATGGCTCTGTAGTGCAGGAGATCTCCCCAGTGCAGCATGCAGCATCTGTAAACAGAACCAGGCTTATCTCTGCTATTGTCTGCTCTCAGTTGAGAGCCACTTTTTCTTTTTGCTTGTGTGTTTTAATTAAAGAAATTTAAGGTATACTATAGATCTGTGCCTTGAACTGAAGTGTTCTCCAGTATAGAGAAAAACCTATTTATCTCTACTGGCTTTAAAAGGTCCTTAGAGAGCCATTCAGATATTAAACATTTACATATGCAGTTATCCGTGGCTAGGTGAAATGAATCCTGTTCCTACTGTCTAGCTGCAGTAAGGGAGTATTTTTAGCGATGGAAGATGATAAGCATTTGTGTTGCTAGAATACAAATGACATTTTTCCTCTAAGGGAGGCAAGGATACAGGAGCTTTCTTATCTTGGTATTGTGTATGGGCCTGATGGGTTTGGAGTGTGTGCCTGGGGACTAAAATGAGCTGCATGTTAACAAGACAAAACCCAGAACGCACAACTCCAGCCGATACTTGTATTTTTGGCTGATGAAGTGATGAATGGCTGGGCAGAGATTGCCCTGGAGTGTTAGCATAGCATGGTATGGCCTCTCCCGTCCCTTGGTGCCCTGCACCATTTGAGACTTAAAAACAAACCCAAGAACCACCACTCCATGTGTGTCCCGGGCTTAGGACTTGGGCAGCTATGACGCACTGTGCTGCTGTATGGTTTGTTCTAAGCATTGGATAAATTAATTGTTGCAACACCGTTAATCTATGACCTACTGAATCTCTCTTACAACAGACCTAATTTGGCTCCATGTAGAGGTCTTGAAAATAAACATTAGGAAAGATTTGTGTTCTTTTTCTTTCCTAATCCCCAAATTACCAAAAATTTGGACTGTAGTAAATTGTTTAGGAAAAGAATCCTGCTGAGGCTTCGTGTTGGTGGCACCTCCTGGTTTGGATATGTGAGGGCTTTTTGGCAGGAAGGTGAAAGAGAACATTTCAAAATGAAGAACAACAGGGTATTTGCTTGAATAAGGTAATTTTCTGTTTCTGTAGTGAATGGTTCCTTTTAGATTGCATCACTGGTTCCTAGAAGTAAATAATTGATTTGTCTCCCATTTGACATCACTTCCCTGGTGTTCCTGGGGCTCTGTCCCACTCAGCTCCTCCCAAGTGTGTTGACTGGAGGGGAACCTGGACCAGTGCAAGGATTACAGAGTCAGAAGACCCTCCCCAAAGGGAAACAGAAGCTGGATACCTCCTCTCAGTCTGGGGGAGGAGTTCATAAAATCACAGAATGGTTTGGGTTGGAAGGGACCTTAAAGATCATCTAGTTCCAACCCCCCTGACATGGGCAGTGATACCTCCCACTAGACTAGGTTGCTTTGCTCAGAGCCCCATCCAGCCTGGCCTTGAACACTTCCAGGGATGGGGCATCCACAGCCTCTCTGGGCAACCTGTTCCAGTGCCTCACCACCCTCACAGTGAAGAACTTCTTACACCTAGTCAAAATCTACCCTCTTTCAGTTTAAAGCCATTTACCCCTTGTCCTGTCATTACATGCCCTTGTAAAAAGTCCCTCTCTGGCTTTCCAGTAGGCCCCCTTTAGGTACTGGAAGACTGCTGTAAGGTCTCCTTGGAGCCTTCTCTTCTACAGACTGAACAATCCCAACTCTCTCAGCCTCTCTTCATAGGAGAGGTGCTCCAGCCCTCTGATCATCTTCGTGGCCTTCCTCTGGAGTCGCTCCAACAGGTCTTATATTGGGGGCCCCAGAGCTGAACACAGTGTTGCAGGTGAGGTCTCATGAGAGCAGAGTAGAGGTGGGTAATCACCTCCCTCAACCTGCTGGTCATGCTTCTCTTGATGCAGCCCAGGATACTGTTGGCTTTCTGGGCTGCAAACATACATTGCCAGGTTGTGTTGAGCTTTTTGTCAACCAACACATCCAAGTCCTTCTCCTCAGGGCTGCTCTCAATCCACTCATTGCACAGTCTGTATTTTTGCTTGGGATTGCCCCAGCCCATGTGCAGGACGTTGCACTTGGCCTCGTTGAACTTCATGAGGTTCACACAGGCCCACCTATCAAGGTCCCTCTGGATGGCATCCCTTCCCTCCAGCGTGTTGACGGCACCACACAGCTTGGTGTTGTTGGCAAACTTGCTGAGGGTGCACTCAATCCCACTGTCCGTGTCTCCAAGAAAGATTTTAAACAGCACTGGTCCCAATACCAACCCCTGAAGAACACCACTGGTCACTGATCTCCACTTGGACATCAAGCTGTTGACTGCAACTCTCTGAGTGCAACCATCCAGCCCATTCCTTATCTGCTGAGTGGTCCATCTGTCCAATCTATGTATCTCCAATTTAGAGACGAGGATGTTGTGCAGGACTGTCAGATGCTTTGGACAAGTCCAGGTAGATGATGTCCATTGTTCTTCCCCATCCACCAACACTGTAACTCCATTATAGAAGGCCACCAAATTTGTCAGGCATGATTTGCCCTTAGTGAAGCCATGTTGGCTGTCACCAGTCACCTCCTTATTTTCCATGTGCCTTAGCATAGTTTCCAGGAGGATCCGCTCCATGGTCTTCCTGGGCACAGAGGTGAGACTGACTGGCCTGTAGTTCCCTGGGTCTTCCTTTTTTCCCTTTTTAAAAATGGGGGTTATGTTTCCCCTTCTCCAGTCAGTGGGAACTTCCCCAGACTGCCACATCTTCTCAAATATGATGGATAGAGGCTTAGCCACTTCATCTGCCAGTTCGCTCAGGGCCTGCGGATGCACCTCAGGTCCCATGGACTTGTGCACCTTCAGGTTCCTTAGGTGGTCTTGAACCTGATCTTCTCCTACAGCAGGCAGCTCTTCATCCTCCCACTCCCTGCCTTTGCCTTCTGTGACTTGGGTGGTGTGGCTGGAGCACTGACTGGTGAAGCCTGAGGCAAGAAAGTCAGTGAGTACCTCACCCTTCTCCATGTCCCAAGTAACCAGGTCTCCTGTTCCCTTCCGGAGAGAGCCCGCATTTTCCCTAGTCTTCCTTTTATCACTGATGTACCTATAGAAGCTTTTCTTGTTGCCCTTGATGTCCCTGGCCAGATTTAATTCTATCAGGGCTTTAGCTTTCCTAACCTGAGCCATGGCTGCTCAGACAATTTCATTGTATTCCTCCAAGGCTACCTGTCCTTGCTTCTGCCCTCTGTAGGCTTCCTTTTTGTGTTTGAGTTTGTCCAGGAGCCCCTTGTTCATCCACGCAGGCCTCCTAGCATTTTTGACTGACTTCTTCTTTGTTGGGATGCATTACTCCTGAGCTTGGAGGAGCTGATCCTTGAATATTATCCAGCTTTCTTGGGCCCCTCTTCCCTCCAGGGCTTTATCCCATGGTATTCTATCATGCAGATCCCTGAAGCAGCCAAAGTCTGCTCTCCTGAAGTCCAGGGTAGCAAAGCAAGCTTGCTGTGCACCCTGCTGTGCACCCTCCTCACTGCCGTCAGCATCTTGGACTCCACCATTTCATGGTCACTGCAGCCAAGGCTGCCCTTGAACTTCTTCACGTTCCCCACCAGCCCCTCCTTGTTGGTGAGAACAAGGTCCAGCACAGCACCTCTCCTCATTGGCTCCTCCATCACTTGGAGAAGGAAGTTGTTATCAACGCATTCCAGGAATCTCCTGGATTGCATGTGCCCTGCTGTGTTGTCCCTCCAACATGTATGGGGTGGTTGAAGTCCCCCACGAGGACCAAGGTTTGTGAACATGAGTTCTGACAGGTACACCCAGAGAAGAAAGGAAACTCTAGTCGAGCGTGTTTTACCACAAGAATGCTTTCTGTGCATTTTTGTAGCATTGAGCTGTTTGCACGACTGGCCTTGCCTCTGTAGCCATTCTTCCCAGAGCTGCATTGAAGAGAAGATGGGGGATCCTGAGCAGAAGAGAAGGAGCAGCAGTGGTACCTGGCCACCCGCAAATACCTGGGCTTTTCAGCACTGTACTTGGAAAGGAAGTTAATATGCAGCTGACATGCCAGTATCAACAAACAGTATGGCAAATACTGAGCTAGCGCTGGGAGGTGACATGGAAGAGAGAAGGAGGGAGAGAAGTAGAATCATAGAATCATTTAGGTTGGAAAAGACCCTTAAGATCACGGAGTCTAGCCATTGACCTAACACTGCCAAGTCCACCACTAAACCATGTCCCTAAGCCCCACATCTACATATCTTTTAAATACCTCCAGGGATGGTGACTCAACCGCTTCCCTGGGCAGCTTGTTCCAATGCTTGACAACCCTTTTGGCAAAGAAATTTTTCCTAATATCCCACCTAAACCTCCTCTGGTGCAACTTGAGGCTGTTTCCTCTTGTCCTATCACTTGTTACCTGGGAGAAGAGACTGACCCCCACCTCGCTACAACCTCCTTTGAGGTAGTTGTAGAGAGTGATAAGGTGTCCCCTCAGCTTCCTTTTCTCCAGGCTAAACAACCGCAGTTCCCTCCGCCATTCCTCATAAGACTTGTGCTCCATGCCCTTCACCAGTAGGTGGGTGTGGAGTCCTACAAAAGGGAAGGCCTGATGTACCAGACAAGTAGCATGTGCAGGTGTGCCATGTTCTCCTTGCTTTGCCAGCAGCACCAGCTGGAAACTAAATGTGGCCCTACAGAATGTTTCGGGCTTTCTGTTGAGAAGCAGCATTATGAAATAATGCTATGGCACTTGTCATCCTTAACATGCCTGCCATGCCTTGGCACTGACTGTTTACAGCAGAGCATCCGGAGGCCAAGCAAAGATTCCCTTTTAAGGGAAAGAGCCACTATGAGAATCCAGAAGAAGTGGTTTCCCTGGCATGTAGGGTACATTCTTGTTTCCTCCTCCTCTTAAATAAACTAGTAGTAACTTTTAAAAACAGAACAAAAATGAAGAAGCAGGGCCAGAAATACTGCCAAAGACATTTTATTCTGCACAGCCCCGCGCAGCAATTGAGCCTGGAGCTAACCCAGGCCAGGAAAGGGGAAGAATGAAACTGAGGTCAGAGGGGTCTGTCAGAGACCTGGGATGAGAGGAGATCAGAATCAAGACTGTCTTAAAAAAGCTTGGTCCCCTTCCCTAGGCCCTGGAGAAACAGTCTGACCACAGAAATCTGTGAACAATTGTACTCTATGCTGCACTGGGATTTGGGCTTGCCTTCCAATACCTTACACAGCTTCCCTTCCCATGCTGATGTTCTTTTCTCCTCTTCCCCCATCCTGAACATGTACATCCAGATTTTGTGTTCTGGGTGTGCTCTCACATGGCATTTTCAGCTGAAGACTTAGCAGTGATCTGGGTTAAAATGGGACATGGGATTGCAGAAAAATCTCCACAGAGATACTAATCTTGTGCAGTTTTAAAGAAGGAGGGAAATACAAATACTGTCTCTTGCTTTTTCTCAAAGGAAGGGCAACTCTACTGATGTTCAGATGAAGCTTGTTGTTCCCCTTTTCTTGCATGCTATACAAATAAAAAAAGATGTTGAATTACCAAGAAGTGATTTTTAAGCTGCCTAGTGCCTCTAAGCTTCCAGTCTTTGTACTTAATTGAGGAGGAAAAAAACTGTGGGCTGCTGGGGTAGGAAACCGGACAGCCTTCAAGAGTTTGTTCCTGGCCTGTAAAAACTGGCATAACCTGCTGTTTCATTGTTCTTGGTGGCAGTTTGTCACTAGGGCTCATGAATTTTAACTCATAAAACTGTTTCCTTCCTGCTATGAATGGGTTCAGGACTCCCTAACCAGAAATTAACTGATAACTTCTTTCCAGTAAAATGCCACAGAAAAAACAGAAAAGTAACAAGTAAATCTGTGAGCAGCTAACCTAGTTTTCCTTACAAAGCTGGAGTCTTCTGTGGATGACTGAAATCTTTGGTTTTTTCCCCTCTGCAAAGGGAGTACATTAGAGGGAGAGAGCTTGCATATTAAAATTTATTACCTTAATCTGTTTTATTCCCTCTTTTGTTCCACTCACATTCCAAAGAAGGGGAGAGAAGCTAAAATGAAAATACCCATTATACCTTTAACTTTGAATTATAAACCCTTACTCATTTGGGAAATATAAAACCATGAAAGTGTTCATAAAGATTGGCCTAAAAGACACTGTTAAAATGTTGGCTTACTGCCTCTCTAATTCTGTGTTTTAAGAAGCTAACCCCCATCCTCAGATTACCAAGAAAGTAGGCTTTGCCAGGAGTGCTTCACTCTATAATACTTCATCAGTGGAGGATATTTTAAAACATGACACTTCAAAAAGAAAGGAAAAAATTACAGGATGAAAATAAAGACCAAGATAGTTTGATATATCTGGTCATTCGATAGTGTAGAGGTACACCTGGGTGAGGTGGAATATGGTGTTGCTGTTGGAGACTGTAAGTTTTCCACATAAATGTTTTAGTTAGGAATGTACCATTTCAACCCCCAAATTTTCCAGATTGTGAACTACAGAAATTATAAAGCCCAAGCTAGGTTACTTGAAAATAACCCCTAAAACCTCAAGTGACTTTTAAAATATAATTTGGTAACATTTCTCTGGGCATGTTATTTTTGATCTTCCTTAAAATAGATTTTTCTTTTTTGTGCCACTTTCGTGTGCATCTATGAATCACGGGGCTTTTACTGTCCTCTCACCAATGCTGACTGAACACATCGCAGCTGGATCGCTGACAGTTGAGATGTGCTCTCTTCTACATTTGGTGGGGATTGCTAGGATTATACCAGTTAACCTCGGGTAAGAAATAGGGTCAGTTACTTTTAAAAAAAAAAAAAAAAATTAATTACAAAATAAGCATCTTTGTGGTATGTGAGTTTTGAGGTTTGCAAACAGGGAGACAAATTTGCCATGTAAGGCCTGTTGGACCTGTTCTGTCAATTTTCAAATGGAAATCAGTGTGTTTGAGACTTGGCTGGAACCTGAAACTGGTGCATGATCCAGAGGGCACAAAGTGATTGGAGTTCTGCCTCCAGCTCTGCTCCTTACTACTATAGGGTTTTTTTAATAAACTTTTTAACTTTCTAAAGTTACTCTTCTATCTGGTATTAAACCCACTTTAATATGCCACATTAAAAAGAGAAAAGCCACTGATTACTTGTATTCAAAAAAGAAAAAATAAACAGGGAAGTTAGTTGGGTGTGAAGGGTACGAGATGGTGACTGGAGCATGATTGTTTGTCCTTGAAGAGATTTCAGATGCAGTGTAAGAAACTGCATGGCTTGCTGGAGACAGCAAGAAATTATTATAGCTTTGCTGGATCCCTCTGGAAAAAAGGAATCCTGAGTTGGTAGGGATAATCTTAAATTGCATAATCAGTTTAGGGAAGTTTGGCATTTAATATATCACTAGTGTTCCCTCTGTGTGATCAACCTTGCAATAAATCAGATTCTCATGACCAAAACCATGGATGCCTGGTACAGTTCCAAAGTGATGTGAACTGCATCAGGTTATGAAGCATGTCCACGTAGGACATTTGATACTTCTTCAGCTAAATCAGATTGCTTCACATGTGCTTCTTTCCAAACAAATCCTACCAGTTTGAACAGAAGCACATCTTTAGTATTGGTACTATGAACAAACTTTGAACATTACAGCCAGTTTCTGCTATGAAATGGGAATAATACTTTCCTTGTATGGTTTTAAAACTAAATTAATACCTGGATGGTGCTTTGAAGATGCTCCAAAGTGCGGGTTTTTTTGAACCAAGAAACTACTGGGCATCTGATCAAGAAGGAAATGAGAGAGAGATTAGAGGAGGATCTTTATTAACTGAGATGGGATAAGAAAACAAGCTGGGAAATTGGCAGTTTTACTCGATCTTAACAAAGCAGTTAGACCAGGGGAAAAAATCATTATGGCCCAATGGGCCTGTCTCTTGGTGGAATGTCTTATGCATCTCTTTCTCCAGTGAAATCCAGGCAAATGTCCAGCTGCTGTGTTTTCTCAGCTGAAGACAAGGCTGAGTATGGAAGCTGTGCTAGAAGCATTAGTGAATGTAGTGTCTTTGGCTGCAGCCAGTTTTCTGAACCTTATTCTAAGACATAAGATGAGTGACCTCTCTTCTGCTGTCTCACATCACTTTTCCCTCTCAAACTTATTCGTGGGTCTGACTTGGCCTGTGGCATCATATTCAACTGAGTGCCTAAACCCAAGCAAACACAAACCTATCCTGGGAGTTATCTGAAGAATTAGTTTGTACTCTGGTTTGCCTGTCAATAAAAACGGCTGAGTGCTGTCTCCTTGGATTCCCTAAAGATGTTTCTTTCCTTAATTAGTAGTTAAGCATCGATAGACAGGTTTTGGTCTAACCTCTTGACAGACCTTCACCAAACTGCTGTGTAACAGCTGTTCCTCCAGCTGCTTCAGACTTAATGGTTGATCTGACATGGATGTGTTAAGACACATTTAGCAGAATTCTCTTATTTTTTTAAGAAAGACTCAGGTAAACATGAACCAGGACTTTGGTTTGCTTTAGGGTGCCTATAGCAGTGTTTTGAAAGGTACTGCCCTTTTTGTGGTCTTATATGACATTTAGTTATGTTTTCCAGTAAATAATCATCTACGGGTGATGGCTTTTGGTGTTTCCTGAGTAAAACTCTACTGTTCTTGTCACTTTTTGTTTCATTGAAAGCAGGCTGAATGAGCTGTTGCTGAATGTGCTGCTTTATGCTCACTGCTATAGTCCTCACTTATAAGGGTGTTCTGGGACATCTCAGAAATGGCTACATGCAATTTTGTGTATTTGTGTACTTTAAATATAAAACGAAAAATTAAGGAAGGCATCTTGAATGTGAACAGCTCACAACAAAGGAAATGACGAATGCTTCGCTTTGCACATTTGGATTTGGTTCCAGGTAGACGGTGTTTTCTTACAAGTCTTTGTGAAACAACAGTGAACTTGGAGGTAAGGGAGAGCAGAAGGAAGGAAGCTAACTTCTGAACTTTACACTATTTGGTAATTCTGGTAATTGTGAATGTATAAGCTTTGGTTTATCTAGAATATGGAACTATTATTTGTTGATTTTAAATCATATGTATCATATTTCTAAAACTGTTTTCTCTGTACTGCATTATGCTCCAGCTTTGTAAGTCTCTAAAGAAAATGCTTTAGTATTTACTAGTATTGACAGTTTCCAAACTAAACCCACAGTGTTACAGCCTAGACTGAGCATGACTCAATTAATGAGAGTAAGTCTAACTTTATAACCTATGTTCTGCCGAATTGAGGGAAGACGTGTGGTCTGGTTCCAAACTTGATGTTTTTAAGACTGGAATTTTTTTTAGTTTGTACTTAAAATATTTGGCCCATGTAGTGTCCCAACTGCACTGCATGCAGGTCATGAAAATCTGTCACTAGAAACAATTTTTGTGGTATTGCTTTAGCTCTCAGCACCTGCAAAAGGTTAAAAAGAAGTTTGTGCTGCACGTGATTTGACATTCAGGTTTCAGTGGTGTGAATAAACCCTTTGGTATCAGTGATTATGGGCATTTTGCAGGTTCAGTGATGATACCCATAAGTCAGGTTCTTTTTTAAACTGAGCCAAAGCTTTGGAAAGGGGCAGTGCATGGGATCCTTCAGGAGGCTTCTGTTTGAAGTGCTCCAGTTCCAGCACAAGGCAGTTGTGGAAAGACACAATCCATTGAAAAGACACAAAGCGGCTGCATGTACTAATCTAGCAGAGAACTGATACTTGTGTGGAGATGAGGGGGTTTGGTTTTTGTAAAAGGATGACGTGTAGTTGTTTGCATTAGCACACTTGTGAAATACATTCTAGTGTTGAATTTTTGTTTCGTTTCTTAAAATGGGGAGAAGATGCTGAAGTGAGAATGAGGTATACACTACCCACTTCAATTCAGTGGAAGGCTTGCCTCAGCCTCGTATGTCTGGCTTCCTTCTGTGGTTTCCCTCCACAGCCTGGCTCTGTGACAGACTGTCTTTGACCTCTTCGTCTCTCTCTCCCCTCCTCCTCCTCCTCCTCTCAGAAGACTGCTCTTAGCTGACGTGGCACAGCCCTAACCTGGGGCCCTTGGTTTAAGTATCCTGAAGTAAAGCAAAGACACAAACTCTGTTCTATCCAAACTACTTCTCACTGATCACTTTTCTCCCCAAGTGTGGTTAATGTGGTTTGTCAAACCAGTCTCTGAAGTTGAAAGTATTTTCTGCATGAATGTTACTGGAACTATAATTTTCTTAGAAAATCAACTTATCCGTGAATGCCTGAATCCTGCCCCAACGCAAACCCAAAACCCACTAAACCCAACCAGCTGAAAAAAACCCTAAAGAATATATTCTGAATAGACCTTAATATTGTCTGTCAGAGGCCCAGCAGGTATGAAGGCGCTGTATGGAGTGTGCCAGGCTTGGCTTCAGCAGCATAGGAGTAAGAGCCTGTGCTGGAAATTAAGCAAATCAGTGGCCTGGAGTATTTTTATACTAGCTCAGGGCCAAGTGTATAGTTTCAACTGGATTTATGCTGCTGACTGTCAGGGTAAGGTAGGTGCAAGTCTTAACATGGTATTCCTATAGAAGGAAGAGGTCAAATATGTTGCTTCATTTGCTACAAAGTCAGATTACAGACTATCAAATGAGACTTATTTTATGCTATTATATTTTCCTTGAATGTCATCTCAAGTTCTGTGAAAATCTGCAGTTGCAGGCCCAAGAATAAATTAAGTGTATCTTTCATAGCTTCTTTAAATACCTTTAAGGCCCTCTTGCAGTTCTTGCTTTCATGGACTTTTCTTTCTTATTTGTAGCTTATTTTTACATCGTGAGGTTCAAACGAGATCTAGCAAATGTAAACGTTTGAAGGCAAGAATAGTTAGTTGACAACCAGGAGCTGTTGGTCCAACTGAGCAACCCCTCTGTAGTAAGAGCTTTGTGCTGAAGAACATCTGACTTTGCATGTCCTAAAACATCCCTTTGTGGAGCAGCTATGAGAATTAGTCCAGGTTACTTCATTAAATAAATATGAGAGACAATCTTGCAGGCTTCATTTGAATTGGCATGCACTGATGTGGAAAAAAGAGATGTCAGGAAATGTGCAAGTATTGCCTTACTGTACTTGTCTGTCACCATTAAATAGATCTGTCTAAGGTTAGGTGGATTTTTTAACCATAGAAACACATGGATATACAGCTGTTTGACTATATAGCCTAAAAGACCAAAGTGCTGACCCACTATCCTTCCTCATAAATCCTTACTGAACCCCTGACCCAGGAATACGGCTTGGGTTGAGAGTCTAGCTCGAGGATGTTAAAAACAGTGTGAGGAAAACTCTAGTGATTACAACAAACGCTTTAGAAATGGGAGATGAAAAGTTACAGTGTGCCATGGAGATAAATGCATTTTATGGAATGTGGTTTGTCTGCTTTTATAAATCCAAATGGAAGGTTATTTCGCAATGCATTGGATTTTAAAGGATTTTCAGAAGAAAATTAACTCGGATCTTTCTGTCTCCAGTATCCAGGGAGTTGAGAAAACTGGTGTTTTTGTATTTACTAGCTGGAGTCACAGATGCTCACTTCCAGCAGGCTTTTGGTATCTCTGAGAACGTAGGGCTGGAGTAGTGAGGAATGCTGTAGCTTTGAATGAGCAGTGCCAACATATTGTATGGAAAGAGCATTTTTCCAACCGAGAGCTTATTTCTTGCAGCAGTCCACTTTTACTGTCCCTCAGGCTCCCATTTTGCCCATGACAGTTACCTGTATGATGCAGCAGATTGTTAGTACACTCGTGTTAGAGTAGCTCATTCAGGCACAGTGCCATTCTGCTGTCGTGACAGTTCACAGGTGTAAAGAGAGACTCTCACTCCCAATAGTTTGCAATCTAAACTGGCAAAGGAGCAATGGAGGTGGAGCAGCTTAGTCTTAATGCCATTCAAAACTTCCAGTGTTACTTGAAAAAAGCGACTAAGTTCAAATACACTTTTTAAGAAACTATCTTTTGCTTTACTAAAAAAAAAAAAAAGCTAAGGGGAGGGAAGGCAGGAGGAGCAGTGAAAACACAAATACAGGAATTTGGATAAACCAGCTTCTTTCAGGTTTCTGTAGCTGTTAATCAACAGTAAAGGTAACCTTTCTTATCTCTTTTTAATCTCTTGCAGGAAGTCCAAGGGAAAGCCAAATGGTAAAAAGCCAGCACCAGAAGAGAAGAAACTTTACCTAGAGCCAGAATACACAAAATCCAGAATTACTGACTTTGAATTTAAGGAGCTAGTGATGTTACCACGAGAAATAGACCTCAATGAGTGGCTAGCCAGCAACAGTGAGTATTGTGATCATACAGCACTGAGCTTGCTGTCCACACCAAAGAAGGCATCATTCACTCTGTTTCCTTTTACTGTTTTCAGTGCTTAGAAAAACACTCAATGGCTATTTATGCTTACTGCATAATGCATGTCATTATACCTTGAATAGTAATTAAGCTTACATACAAACCAACTGTGCTCAGCAGCATGGAAGCCTTGATGCGTTTTCTCCTTCCAGCTCCCTTGCTGTGGTGTTGAGGACATTAAAGTTTTTGCTGGTCTTTTGAGGACAATCAGATTCCTTTTGACTATTTGCTAAACTGGCTTGTTCAGCATGTTTCTGACTCAAGCTATTAGTCTTCCAGAAGCATTGTAAAAATGGTAGTTTATTAAGACTTGTATGTGAAGCAAGTTAAGCCTAAAGCCAGAAGTTTTGAAGTCTTTTGGTTGGATTTCTTCTCCCCACTCCTTCCAAGCTTTGGTGGAATTACTGTGAACTTAAACTGTAGTCAAGCCGGAACTCAGAGACGTGTCTGAATGCTGTATCTGTGCATCTCAGTTCTGATTTACAATACTTCCCTGTGCTTCTGCTTCATTTGCCAGTCCTAACCTGCAGCTATGACCCAGTCTTGTTTACATTTTCAACAGTATGTGCTAGTAGCAAGAAACTACTTTAAACTGCATACTAGGAAAGTTTTATAGAGACTCGTTAAGAAAAAGCAAGGTGCCCCCTGACAAGTATTAAGATGTTAAATTATCTCAGGAGATTTTTAAAAAGTAGAAGTGTACCAGTTTTCATGCTGTTGTTTTTTAAAAGGAGATACGTCATGAGAACTATTAATGCTGTTTTCTGGCCAGTGTACATTTTAAGTCTGCCTTCAGAAAAACGTAGCAAATTGTTTGCCTTCAGCTTGTAGTAGAGTATTCTACTGTAAAGGTGAGGCTGATGACAGAGATGCTTTCCAGTCTTGCTGCTTAGTGAGTAATAAGAGCTGCTGCATCATGGTGCTTTCATCTTAAATCAAAACAAGAGCTTTCATTCTATGTACCTCTTTGTTTTCCAGTTCATCATTAGACTTGTTTAGCTAAATCATGTTTAAATTTGTACGCAAGCTCAAGACTCTGAGGTCACTTCACTTGCTGTATTTAAATAATTGTCTGGAGGATAACCAGTGTTTGAAAGTATTTTACTTCTGAATTTTTTTCCTTTGTGTTTATTTTACAGCAACAACTTTCTTTCATCACATCAACTTACAGTATAGTACAATCTCAGAATTCTGTACAGGAGAGTCATGTCAGACCATGGCAGTGTGCAATACGTAAGTCGATTATTTACAATTGCAAGGTCTCCATGAAGTCTTCAGAGTTGCTTGGGGGAGGATATTGGTATTGGATGGCATTGGGCAAGTGTTTTACAGCAGATCCCTACATAGTGAGAATGTGGCAGCTGTACATCCTCTTCTCTCCCCTCGGCAGTGAAGGGTGGTGGGAATCTGTTTTTGTGGAGGACTAGGATGAGAACCTTTGACGGTTCTGAGCTGGTCTTATAAGGTCAGATCAGAGAGGCACATTACCATGTGTGTAGCTTGCAGGGAGAGGGGAAGAAGAGCAAGGCAAAACTGTCCTTACTGGTAACAGTGCTGGGATTCCATAGAAGGCCAGGGAGGATAAACGAATTGCAAAAACCTCAGAGGGCGCTTTTGATAGCTGGAATGCTGACGGAGCACCAGGCTGCTGACGGATAACCTCTAGCCTGAGGTGAGCCACTGGCTTTCTGCCTGAGCCCCTGGGCACAGAGGATGCAAGTGGCAGCTTTGCAAAGAGTAAGGAAAATGTTTTGGTTTGTCGCTTCCCCCTGTAGGACTTAGATGACTTTTTAAAGGTTGACTAGCTGTCACTTATGAAAGCAAGCTTTGTAGTTTTACTGCACATGGTGAGTATAAAAAAAGTTACCGTAAACTCCTGCTCGATTAGCACAGTCCAACATGATGGAATATGAGATCCAATTGAGTATGAATAAGCCTGCTCTGTTGTGGGTTTTTTTTCTCCAGCACATGTTGATAGGCCTTTTCTTCCGTCCTCTTGCATTTCTTGGGATTCATTTAGTTGAGATGGATTTTAAAACAGAAGACTGAGCAGTTAATGTTATAGTACATCTAACAAACATCCCAGGGAATGTATGCAACAGAACCAGAGCTCTATATTGTATCTCTGACAATAATTACATAGTGCTTAGAAAGCAATTCTTGGTTAATGTACTGGGCTATCTTGTACACTTGAAATTAGTATCAGGGGCTTTCTTTGAGAGCACTCTGAAGAACATAAAGTGTACGGACGATATTTTTGCATGTAAAAGTTGGAAAGATAACTGTCAGTAGAGAATTAAAGGCCATGCTAGGGACTTTGAGAGCAGGCTGGAACAGAAAGTAATAAATCTCTGCTGGACCCAGATGTTATCAAAAGGAGATGGCATGTGTCTAAATGAGAAACTGTGATCAGTAAGATGAGTATTTTGTTGACTCTTGCTCCCAAGCTTTCTCGTATTTTAATTCCTGATGTAGCAGTGGCTGTCCAGAGGACTGAGTTTAACTGTTTATCCACTTGGCTGATTGGAAATAGTGGCTAAAAGGAGGTGATGGTAGGGAACCTATGTAAGTATCGCTCCATTCTGCTCTAGGGAGTCTTAAACAAGAGGTTTCTGTAAGCAGTTTATGTTGCAAATAAAGAAAGGAAGTGCCTGTAGGTAGCTCCAGCTCTAGTCTATATTTTTAGTGGTGAGGACCGATAGCAGAATGTTCCTATCCTTTGTTTTGGAAAACTGAAAAATTGCGCTATTTGGAAATAACAGGAAGCATGTCTACACTTGGGTGAAGCACTTGAAACGGTTTGTGTTTAGCTAAATCATAACAACTTCAGTATCTTCCTGTACTTGGGGGCAGATGACTGATTCATGTTTGCAAACTGTAGGCTGCATATTTCATTCTTCTATCAAGTGTGTGATGCTCTGAAAAAAACACAGAGGTGAGATCACCTAGCTACACACCTCAGTACAGTTCAGCTTTGAAGGCCCTGTTCATAACTGTGTTCTCCAAATATCTCTAATGACAATTTTGGATAATCCTTATCTTTGTTCTGCCTTTCCTAGCTCTTCCCTTTTGGATGAGTGTGGTGGATTGACCCTGCCTGGATGCCAGGTGCCCACCGAAGCCCCTCTATCACTCCCCCCGTCAGCTGGACAGGGGACAGAAAATACAACAAAAGGCTCGTGGATTGAGATAAGGACAGGGAGAGATCACTCAGCAGTTACCATCACGGGCAAAACAGACTCGACTTGGGGAAAATTAATTTATTACCAATCGGCCAGAGTAGGGTAATGAGAAGTAAAACCAAATCTTAAAACATCTTCCCCCCCACCCCTCCCTTCTTCCTGGGCTCAGCTCCACTCCCAGTTTCTGTAACTCCTCCCCTGCAGCGGTGCAGGGGGATGGGGAATGGGGGTTGGGGTCAGTTCATCACACATTGTCACTGCTGCTCCTTCTTCCTCAGAGGCAGGACTCCTCACACTCTTCCCCTGCTCCAGCGTGGGGTCTCTCCCACAGGCTACAGTCCTCCACAGACTTCTCCAACGTGGGTCCTTCCCACGGGCTGCAGTTCTTCACNACAGGTCCTTCCAGGAGCCTGCTCCAGCGTGGGCTTCTCACAAGGTCACAGTCTCCTTCAGGCACCCACCTGCTCTGGCGTGGGGTCCTCCATGGGCTGCAGGTGGATATCTGCTCCACCGTGGACCTCCATGGACTGCAGGGGGACAGCCTGCCTCACCGTGGTCTTCACCACGGGCTGCAGGGGAATCTCTACTCCGGCGCCTGGAGCGCCTCCTCCCCCTCCTTCTGCACTGACCTTGGTTTCTGCAGGGTTGTTTCACTTATTCTCACTAATCTCTCCGGCTGCTGTTTCTGTGTCCCAGCAAATTTTTTTTTTTTCCCCCTTCTTAAATCTCTTCTCCCAGAGGCGCTACCACCATCACTGATGGGCTCATCCTTGGCCAGCAGCGGGTCCATCTTAGAGCTGGCTGGCATTGGCTCTGTTGGACATAGGGGAAGCTTCTAGCAGCTTCTTGGAGAAACCACCCCTGTAGCCCCCTCATACCCAATTGTGACTATGACACTTCTCCATCCCACTTCTTTTTTTAAAATCTTACCCTAATGAAGTAAGGTAAGGACATGCTTATTGTGTTGGAGAAACACCAGTTGATGTCATTTATTGTGCCTCTGACCTGCCTCCAGTATATAATGAGTACCACCTAAATATTAGTCAGTTGCTGACTAACCTGACAGACACTCCAGATTTGACCTTCTGTTGCTGTGATCTGTTTGTTCAGGTACTTTGGAATAAAATAGCATCTGCTGATATTAGATTGCCACAGAATTGCAGTACCTTGGAATTAGGGTACAGTTTGCCATTTTTTTCAGTGCTGATTTCTCAGGTAGTTCAGTATGAAGGTCTGCATTCTGCTCCTCTCTTATGTTTTCGCTGCCCAGTTCTCTAAGGATTGTTTTGAATCACACCATTCTGGTCATACTAAGGAAGGCTTTTTTGTATTTGTGGTTGAGATGTTGAAGTAACTATTGAGAACAGGTTGCTTGTCAAGTTACTTTGCATTCAAATGCATGGCAAATACTCAATCCTAAGTTTAGAGGATGTGCTGGCAAAATAAACACCAGTTGCAGTTAAATATGTGAGGTAAGGTTTTAACATCTCAGAGAAGCTCCAGCCAACTGACAAACTGCAGATGGATGCAGCTTTCAGCCCTCTGTCAGATATATGAGATAGCACAGCCATCTGCACACAGTAAGGAAGAGAATTTCTGCTTAGGGTCACTAAGAGACATCTGACCAAAACTTAGTCTCCTATTAGAACAGATGGAAGCATTTGCTGGCAAGGTGGGATAATGCCAAGAGAAATACCAGAATTGCTAGTTATCTTCAAAATTTAATAAGGGTGGCATGAATGTAACTTTGGGAATTATTTTATTTTGCTCATTAATATGTTTATCACTTGCTGTAAAGCAAGTACTGTATTTTTAATACAGTATTTACTATTCAGATTTAGTATGCTTTATAGCTTATCATTACACAAACTAGCTTTAAAGCAGCGTGAGCCATAAACTGTTTTTCTAGCTGATGTTTGGGCAAGCTTCTCAAAGTGCTGAAGTGACTGGAGTAGCTAAGAGCCTATATAAGTGCTGTTCACGAGGCTGAGATTCCTGAGGCAGAAGTTAAGGATGAATGCAAACTTCTAGGCAGATAAGAGTGAAAGGTCTCATTTTGGTCCAGTGAAATCCCTTAATTGATAATTCCTTATTACTCATGTTTTCTAATCTTAGAACCTCCTTTCTCGCGTCTACCTTGCCCTTAGTGTCTCTGCATAGGGAGGCTGTTTCCTTCTAGAAATCTTAACTCAAACTTGCATGTTTTGCATTTTCTTACATTTAAGTTCCCTGAGCTGTATGATTCTACATGGTGGCTCCTTTCTCTTTCCCCCCTCCATCAAAACATTGCTTTGCCCCTGTCAAACCTATTCCAAATTGCTGACAAGCACTACATTACTGCCCTTGCATTCCATACAATTTGCTATCCTGCTTTCTTCATAACTTGTCTTTTGATATTTCTAGCAGGACTGTCTCTCCTTCCTTTCCAGACCACATAATCTCCACAGCATTTGCCTTTCCCTCCTTCTAGAAGCTTTTTTATATACTGATGTAACTTCTGTTCTGCCTTGGCTTCTATGTCATCAACACAAACCCAGAATGTTTTAAAGGAAAAGGGATAAAATATGTACATATATTAAGATGCAGGACTGTGACTTCATGTGTGTTATGCTTTATTATTTGCATCATAGGCTTTTCTCTGTTAAACTCGTAGTCATTTCTCTCTGGGATTTAGAATGGAGCTGCAAATTCCTCATGCTTTCCATACTGGGGAAGTTTAAATCTGCCAGAACTTTACACAGGAAATAAAATAATCAAAATCTGTATCATGTGAGCACTTTCTGAAAAGTACCTTTAAGTGTCACCTTCTTGTCCTTTCTGCTTCCCATCCATTGCCTAATTTGGGACTGTACTGTCACAGTGCCAGTGGTGGAATGCAGTTAGGCTTCTGTGCCCAATCGAGCCCTTTGATGGCCCCAACCTGCTTCCTATCTGGTTAAGGGAGATAACTCCAGCAGGGGTGGGAGCTGTGTAGCAGGTGTGAGATGTTTATGGCATGTCAGGGTTTCCTCTCTTCCTCCAAGCCCTGTGAAGACTCTGTTCACAGCACTTGAAACGTGAGGAAGACACATGATTCTAATCAACAGGACAATCCTTGTAGTTACCCCCTTACTCTTAATGATTCTTCTTTTAAATTACTATTTTGCATAATTAGCCTAATTTTCAAGGAAAGGCAAAAAGGGTATGCAGTGAGATGTTACAGATTTATTCACTTTTATTTTCATGTAAGTGAACTTGTACAGTTGCCAAGCTCTTTCTTTTAACTAAAATCCAATTACTCAGATTCATTTTTGCACCTAAGGGCAACTCTAAACTATGCTTTCTATCTTGCAGTTAAGGATTTCTGCAGCATGAGAAAACTGCCAAGGTACAGACAGTCCAGTCTGCTCCTCCTCTTGGCAACAAGCATTGTCTTAAGACCCAAAATAAGTCTGAGTTGCCTAGAACTGTCTTGCTCCAGCTTACTGCAGGACTAGACAAATGAGGTGGCTTGTGTTTCTGCACATTGTGGAATTCCTTGTATGTGGATTGTATAAAGGAAATAAGCAGTGATGAACACAGTCTATGCCTAAGGGCTCGAATGATAGTTTTGATGCCTGACATAGCTCTATAAAAAGCTTTTAACTCCTGCTGTTTTCATCCACTTGCTCACCTTCTTATGTCCTTCTGCAGCTGATCCTGCTCTCTCCAGTGTACAACAGTGTGACCAAGCACCACATGCTGAAAATGAGCTGAAATAACAATTCTAAACATTGTGTCTGCAGAACCAGTTTTGAGTTGCCTTTCCTCTCTTAAAGTTTGAACTACTCATTTCTGCAACTTCCTCTTGTTTCCATATGGCTTGGGGCATGAACAGTGTCTTCTTCACCTCACTGTCCTCAGGTCCCTGGAGAATCTTTTGAGGCAGTGAAAACACATTGTAAATTAAAACTTTTCAGTTGCTACTAAACATTTTTCTTTAGTTGCTTCAGGACTGTTCTGCTGGTCAATATACATAAAGCTTTACTTTCCAAGTGGCATGTATAGATCCTTCCAGTTCAACGCAGTCTAGTCCTGTTAGGCACAGAAGAAACATTAATCTTTAATCTTTCATGCCAAAAACAAACAAAAAAAAAGGGGTGCAAAGGTAGCTAAATGTCACACTGAAGGGATACTTTGTCTAGGGCTGCAATAAGGCTTGTTTAGTGATTTGTGTGAGGAATGTCAGATAACGATTGTTAGCCAACAGCGGCAGAGTTGGAGCTGAACAGACAGGCAAAAAATGGTACCCTGGCTTTATGGGCTTGTGTTGGGTGAGGTGTTCTGATGCTTAC
>VYZV01044987.1:9993-27678 GCA_013401275.1 Pandion haliaetus
ATTTATAATCGGGTAATTTGCAGGAGAATTCATTTCCATAATGTAGCAGACAGAATACCTCAGAGGACATGGTTAGTAGAAACTAGCTGTTTATTTAAATCTTTTTTATACGTTACCTGTTTTAACTTTAATTTCACATCTTCAAGACCACCAATTTGCTCCCAAGTGACAGGTTTACACTCTGTTAGTCCAACTGCATTTCGAAATGAGGATGGTTGAATTTTTTTGAAAGCTTCTTGGAAATCTGCCATGTTAATCACCATCTCAGCTGAATCCTGAAGAAACCCAGATAAAGCATATTAACAATGTTTTTACATAATAACTTATAATGCTGCGTTAGTATGCAAAACACTTCACAACAGTCCAAACGCAACTAATAAAGAAGCAAATACCTGCCGTAACAAGCTTAAGCACTGCAGACACGAGTATGTAAGACAAAGTAGCATATATTCTCTTTAGCAGCAAGTTTTTACACAGGGAAAACCAATTTTAACAGAAATTAATGTTTTAGAGAAAACTACTGTTTTTCCCTAAACCATAGCTCCATTACCCAGTGATCTGCTAAATCAAATGGTTGCTAGTTTCAGGGTTACTACACACCAGATTCTGGAATCTCTTGAATACAAATAAAAATGTACTAACATCCATTTTCACCACACACTCAAGAAAGTAAGGCACTTTATCTCAAATAGGCTGTAAAATACCATTATTAAACTACAGATGCAGTAACAGAACTAAGATGTATTTTACAAAGGCGCTTACAGTTCTCAAGCCAAATAGGTCACCTACTTATTAATTATTTTCATTTGTCCGTCTATTTCTTTCTGGGATACCATGCTCAAATTATTTTGCTTATTATTTTCAGTATTTGTAAGGTATCTGGAGGAGATGGAAGTTCTAAAAATACGATGCTCTCTTTTTTTCTACCCCTGAGTGAAGATAGAAGGTTCTACCATGCCCTGTAGATGCTCTGACTGGAAATTTTGGAAATACGGCTTTAAATTTCTGCTCAGCCATTCCAGATGAAAAACCAGAGCAAACATATCTCACAATGCTTGTAAAAGTCAGAATACAGAGAAGGAATATTAAGAAATAGATATTATAAATATGGAATTAGAGAATCGCTAAAAACTTAAATTTCTGCACACTGGGCAGTTGTATACCTTGTGTCTACAACAATGTCACATCCAGCCATACAACCCAAATGATAGTAATTATTATCACTAGCAGTTATGTGTCAACCTAAACTTTAATTTGCAGTTATTATTAAGAAGTAGAATTCTAAATCAAAAGCTTCAAAACAGAGCTTTGGAGGACATTACAGTTTAGTTTGCCAAAAAGGACTAAAATCTCTGCTTTGCACAATCCTAAAAAGATGAGGATAAAAACTTTTGGCAAAGCTTTTCACCCAGAAAGGAGAAAACTCTCTTTTCAGGTGAGAACTGAAAGGACAAGCGAAGTGGTGTATTTACATTTACAACACACTTGGTGCTTTTCAGTATTTTAATTCGTGAGTTCTTCAACTTGTTGAGCTTTCCAAGTAAAGCCAAGTATAATGGGGAAAGGGTGGTACATATATTAATGATATTTTTCTTGACTTATTTGCAACCATACCAAAGAGCTGTGGAACACAGCCTGCATAGCAGCTTCTCTGCAGAGTGCTGTAAGGTCAGCTCCAACATACCCAGTTGTCATTTCTGCCAGTTTAACCAAATCAATGTCTGTAGAAATCGGCATACTAGATGTAAGCAACTGCAGGNTAAGCAACTGCAGGATGGATCTTCTTTGCGTAAGTGTTGGGGTCCCAATAATAACCTAAACCAAATATGATAAACAAAAATTTTAAGTAGATATTTTGCTTTATTGCTCTTATTTTATAGACCTAGGCAAGCAACTTTGTCTCTGCTTTATACTGTTTACTGAGGATTTATACACACTTATACTGCAACTAGAGAATTTTACAAGAAACTCATTACCAGCACTATACAAACAACAAATATTTAAAATACCCTTCATTTACACTTACTTTCCAAGTGAACAGTGTTTGTATAAACAGTTGTTCATAAGACACTGTCAGCCAGTGTCCTATTTTAAGGTAATTTCAACATAAGACATAACACTGAAATAATAATTTCCTTGCATCACAGGGACTGAATTACATTCATCCAAAAGAAAAAAAAAAAAATCAATTAGATGAATGTTCATACATTATTAAAAACCTGGTAAAATACCGCCATAAAGTATATCTCAACAATCTATAAATCTTGGAAAAATAATGAAAATTATTATTTTGAAAGCATTAGAGAACTTGACTAAACTGGATGACCCAGGAGCACATTTAGCCAGCAAAAGAAACAACACAGGCAAAAGCATTGTGCATTGCGTAACTGCATGTATTCTTTCTTCTTTTGAAATTAGGCTAGCAGAAGTCTTCCAGAGCAGACCTAGCCTCTGTTCCTGAAATCTGAATAGAATTTCTGACACAACAGATTACTAGTTCTCTGTCACAGTAAGATTCTAAGCAGAGATACATGAATCTTCAATCTGGGATTTAAATGAGAAAAATCTAAAGTCTGTAATGCTAAGCATCTGCAAGCAAAAGAAAACCCTCAGAACAGGTTAATTCACATCTTTATGATAAAGAAGCATAAAGACTCCCCTTGTCCATTTTCAAGTATTTGGAGCTCTCAGTTTCCTGAGTAAAATGTGCTCCCTACCTTACCCAAGCTGCAGCAAACTAAACAGAAACAGGACACATCTCAAGCCTGTAGAATCCCCCTATGAAACATGACTAGTAGACACTAAAAAAAAAAAAAAAAAAAANAAAAAAAAAAAAAAAAATTACTTCCCTCTGCTCCTCCTCAAAAAAGAAACAAAAAAGAGAGCATATGAATAAGAGGGTTTGCTTACCTCTCTGTCAAATCTGCCAGGTCTTCTCAGTGCGGGGTCTAAGGCATCAGGCCTGTTTGTTGCTGCTATAATGACCATCTTACCCTCACTACATACACCATCCAGTAGGGTTAGCAACTGAGCAACAATACGATCTTCAGGAGCATTGTTTGAACTTCCTCGCTTTGGGCATAAAGAGTCAACTTCATCGATAAAGAGAATGGTTGGGCCTTCATATGACATTTCTCTGCCCTTTTCAAAGACTCTTCGCAAATTCTCTTCACTTTCTCCTGGTCTTGAACCATAGAGGGCTGGGCCACTGATGCAAAACAGAAATGCACCCACTTCTTTTGCTACTGCCTTTACCATAAGAGTTTTCCCTACACCTGGGGGCCCTATTAATAGCACTCCATTAGGGACAGAAAGTCCTAGCTTCTTAAGAGTTTTTGGAAAGCGGAAAGGCAGATCAATCATTTCTTTCAAAGACTTTCCCACATCATCTAGCCCTGCAATTGAGGTTTTTGTGGTGTCTTCTGATAAATGTCTGTACCATTCAAAAGTGACCACCTCCTTAATTTTTATGCTTGTTTGGGGGGTTATCAGTCCAGCTTCATCCATCAAAGCGTCCACAGACAGTATTTCAATATACACCACGGGATTTTCGAGATTTGGGGCAACAGTAATAACGTAGTGAAGCGCAACATAAACATTTCTTAGCAGTTCTCTGATTGTCTCCTGCAACACTGCTCTAGAAGTCGACTTTTTCAGTGCAGAGCTCTTAAGGACCACTTTCACAGTCGCCTTTTTTAACTGGCGATACGCCATAAGCTTCAGCTGGCCGACATCCAGCGTGAGGCCCTTTAGGTCCCTTGCAGTCACACCCGCGGTTCTGCAGGTCAGATCAACCTGCAGGTACCCGTCCGCCAAATCGTGCCGGGGCCACGCCGTGCACAAACACCGGCCGGTAGGCAGAGAGATCCTCAGCGGGGCACCGATCCTGGCTCCCAGGAAGGCGAAGGTGGCAGGTCCTATCCTGCACCTCTGGGTGCCTTCATCTCCCGGCTCCAGAAGGAGCACCTTCAAGGCTGACGCCTCCATCGGGGACTTGCGCGGCGTTCCCTCCGCGAGAGAGGGCAACAACCCCCTCCTCTGCGCGGCCCCCTCCAACTCCTTACTCACCCCGCCTCGCCCTCCCGCAGGNCTCCCGCGCGTGCGCCACAGTGGAGCACGCGCACTGGGAGGGAGCAGCGTCGGCTCGCGCCGCCTCAGGAGCTCGCGCCGCCTCAGGCGGTACTTAGCGCCTTCCTTGTGAAGGGCCGTCAAACCGCTGTCCGTGAGGTGAACGCTGTCCCCTAGCGACGGGAAGCCCAGCTGTGAGCCCTCTCTCGACTTCAAATACCCTCTTCCCACAGACGAAATCCATTCGCTCCCCTCCTCATTGTCCCTCGGCTTGTTCTCCACAGAGCTGGTCTTGGCGGGGCTCACTCGTTTACCTTACTGCATCACCTAAGCGCCTCCCGCTTGTCTGGTTGGCGCTTCTTAAACATGTCTCCAAAGTTGGGCTCCCCCTTTCCCGTGCCCCCGTCAGTGCCTTCCTTGACTCAGGGTAGCACCTTTTTCACCAGCAGCTGGGGTTGAGTCAACTGTAGGTGCTAGTTGAGAAAAACAAGTGGGCAGCCACACAACTGACTTGAGAAGCTGCTGATAAAAGTAATTAGGGCGCAGATACTTCTTCAAAGATTGGTAAAACTACTAGTATGTTGCTCTAACAAATGTTCAGTCAGCAAATTAATTGTATACCTTTTTGGTCCATCTCTTTCTTAAATTGTGCCATGAATTGTGCAGTACTTTTATAAAAACCCTCCAGGAGATCTGTCAGCACTGTGAGATACAAGATAACATCATGATCTATAAAATTTAGTATGTCCATAATTTTATTCTTGCAAGTAGCTTCATTTTAAGTAAAGTTACACACATACTGAATACATACAGACTTCATTTGGGACCACATATGTACAAGAATTGGGATCTCAAACACACGACACTGGTCAGACATAGTTACGTTCACAGAAAATGCGGAGAGGGTGGTTTACAGCACAACTACAAACTCTATAGCATGTATTTTGAAGGCCTCTGGAGGGGGAGCATAAGGAAATCTTTTTGATGGTATCCTGCTTAATCACATTCTTTACTGAACCGAGGGCTGTACACAAAATGTTTTCGTAAGCCATATGAACAGGCAGTGTTAACAGAGCCAGTTCATCTAATTTTAAATGCCCAGTAGGAACTCAGCAGAAAATGTAGGGCTGAGCAGTGTGAAAACCACAAGCCTTCTCTTTATGCTTAATTATGTCCAAAAGGGCTTACGTTCTATTTCCTTTCAATTCATGACCAAATTTTCTCCTTTCTGTGTTTGTTTTCTGTTCCTTTTCTCCTGGCTATCTACTTAATATTTCTTTTCATAGCACGTTTTTGTACTACACATGTATGGAATATGCTTATATGGAATATGCAGACTTACTAGATATTTGGTGTGGGACAGTCTAATGTCTGTCCAGAGAATGTACAGACAAGAGGAGAGCTTTCATTATAAGGAGCTTTCATTCCAAGAAGGAGAATGTATTTGCAAGCCAATGTCTTATAAACACATTCTCCTGTTTTATTTCTTTCCATCAAAGGTTCTCGTAAACATGAGTGCCCTTGAGTATGTACTTGATTAAACAAAAACCATACTCTGTTTAAATGGCAAATTTGTGTTTCAGAGTTCCAAACTGTAAGTGGTAGACACTCTGCTTGGTTTTAGAAAGTTGTGTTTAGGAAAGAAAAGGATGGAAAAGTGCATATTTGAAATGAGCTCTGCGGTTTATATTCATATATAGTTGTTCTTTGTAAGAGACTTATTGTAACATCTGGAAAATCTGATTTCTTATGGAAGGAAAACGCTTGCAAATATAATCTTGAGTGACAAAGAATTCCAAATAATAGTTGTTAGAATTATTGATTTGAGCCTCTGTTGGCTTTAGTGAGACAAGTTTAGGTCATCTTGCTGATTTTTTTAATGACAAATGCATGGAAGAGATGCTTTGCAGTAGCACAGCACAGTCACTTTTCCTTCCTGCCTCCTGTTTATCATAATTCCATCATCAGTTTAGGCAGTAAAAGAGGGGGTTTCACCCTTTATTAGCTTCATTATATAATTCCTGTACTTCCTTTTAATAAGAAAGTTGTCAGTATGGCAAAGGTGATGAGCTTGTTTGGTGTAGTACTATTTTTTTTTTCTTGGTGAGTTAGTTAACTGGCACTTGATCTCGTGCATTACACTGCCATGGCAATGCTTGTGTCAGTGCAAAGAATGGCTTCAAATAGGCAGCTGGAAGTGGAGGGAGGGCTGTGACCTCTTTTGGTGGCAGTTCCAGCTTGTGTCATCACATTGATTGTGGAAATGCAGGTGATGGTTGAGGGGAAAAACAAGACAAAGCTACCAGCCTGCTTGGCAGGTATCTACCAGTAATAATTTCTGAAATATGAATAGAATACTTCTTGCTTCACAAAAATGTGAAATGGGAATGAACTACTAATTCATGAAACACAGTAGTCTTATATAAGAATACTGAATTTGACGGTCTTGATGCACACTGGTAATATTTTTGCTTTTATTATAGTTATCCATAAATTAGTTACTAAGTGTAAAACATACATATAACAATAAGACGCTTGGTGTCCGACATAAAAACTATGATGTTGTTTCTTGATAAGCATATCTCAGTGAATTTTAACTTAAACTTCTTCAATTTTTAAATGTAGTATATTGTTGTAATATTGACTATCTTACTTTAAGACATGGATAGTTCAGCTCTTCTTAGTATAATGAAGTGGAGCCCCAAAAAACCTAATATGACTTTTTGAAAGTGCTCAGGATTGGCTTTTTTGGAGCAAGCTGTGGGATCAAGACCTTATATATTTTAATAGAAAACATCGCTGAGTGACATCGCTCTGCTTTGGAATGCATACCTTTTAATAGCCATAGTCCTGAATAGTTTACAGACCCCAAAATTAACAGTGAGAAAATGACAAAGAGGTATTCCACCAAGAATCTAGTTTAAACTGTCAAACAAATAAAACCGCTTTAAACAGTTTTCTTATCATTCACTAGATGGCGGCTGATCTTCAAGAATGGCTGTATTTCTCCTTTCAGAGCTGATAATTTGACGGGAGTAGTCATCAGTTCGTAGAGAAATCAAATATTGTCCAGCATTGTCTTCACTCCATTTCTAATATGAAACTGAGAAAACCAGCACAGTGAGTGTTCAGATAATTTTCAGCTTCATTACTGTTTTGGCTTTTTCATGTTGAGTTCGTTGCTGTTTATTTCTGGGGAAGGACGGTCCTTTATTCTTTGCTTTCATATTTAGCGGGCCAGATTTCTTTTTAGGGAGAACATACAATACTTTAATAATATTCTAAAAAGAAAGAATAGTGTTTCTGTTTTGTATATACATGTTGGGTTTTGGTAGAATAAAATAATGTTCAAAATTCCCAATTATTATCACTCACAAAATAAAAATGACTGTGTCTTCTTATGATAGTTCCCTGCATACAAAGTAAAGAAGATATTAAGCTGATTATATTTTTGGTAAGTTTGACTATATCTAGTATCAGAACTGAAATTTTTGTTTAAAACTGTCAAATTAGCAGTGTCTTTAATATGGTCTTTTTAAATGATAAGTGGATTTGAAAATGTGCTGTGGCTGTCAATCAAATAAAGATAGCTCTAAGTGAGTAGACAGCATGTGTATACTTTAGGGCAGGATTTTAGCATTTGTGGAGGTCCTGTGACTAAGTATAAATGCTGTATTATACTTATGCTAGATATTACACATTTCAAACACCAGGCTTTGTTAGAACAAAACTTCATACATAAATTGTAAAGATGCGCTTAGAAAAGGAGTGGAAAGAGCATTTCTGTGTCTGCATGCCTTTATGGGAGGGCCACCCTCAATGTGTTTACTTAATTTTCTAGTGAACATCCAGTCTGGTATCTTTGTATAGAAAAAGTTCCCATTGCAGTTAGTAGGAACTTTGGATGTGCAAGGCATGTGAGGTTAGGCCCTGCATTTCTCGAAGAGTGTGGAAAATCTCTGCCAGCTGCCAGAAAACTATGGTGAAGTTACTGCACCTTAGATAACATTCATGCTGCAACTCTGCTGGAAGTTACTGCCATCACTGCAGATGCATCAGAAAAAAGTGTGTGCCTGTGTTTGAAGCCTTCCAATGGAAACTCAGTTGTCTTAGCTTAAGTTGCCAAGGAAATGATTTTATTCTAAGACATTACATTTTCTTGGGAGTGACTTAAGGCCCAACTGCACATTGCATTCTCTTGACACTTCTTTGGGGTGGTAGCCTTTCCAAGAGGGGAAGAATGGACAGCAGCAGATAATTTAACAAGACACATTTATCAATTTGTCAATATTTGTCTTTAGCACCTTTTGATTACTGCTTAGAGATGCTTGGTTACCTGTTTCAGCATAATATATAATCCAGTGGTTCGTTAGATCTTATTTTAGGTATGGAATACCTAAAGAGAGATCCTTGTGTGGTATTCAATATAGGAATGAGAGTAGACTGTGGAGAATTACAGAAGGACCATACAAGACTGAGGTACTTAGCAGTAAAATGGCAGATGAAATTCAGAATACATAAATGTGAACTGATGCACAAAGGGAAGAGCAATCAAAAGGAAGGGTCACTTTTATAGCATCAAGACAGATGATTCTGTGAAGATGTCAGCTCAGTGCTTGATGTGCAAAAAGCAAATCAAATGTTAACATTAACTAAAAAGGAACAGAGAACATAAAAAACACCTCAGTCCCACTGTGTAAGTCTGTGGTTGTTGTGGGTTAGGCCCAGCCAGCAACAAAGCACCATGCGGCCGCTCGCTTCAGTGCAAGGAACGACTAAAAGTAGGCTGTGTCTCCTCAACACAGAAAGAAAACTCTGGGGTGGCTATGGAAGAGATTCGCAAAATTGTAATTTGGATAGGAAATGCCTGTTTTAAGGGTCTCTTGCAATGCCAGAACAACTGATGCTACTCAGCCCTGTGTTCAAAACAAAGAAAAAGAGATAATCCATCACACGGTGACTAGTAGATCTGTAGAACTTCACTGAAGGATGCTGTGGATGCAAAATTGTATGTAGGTGAAAGGGGAGACTGGACAAGTACTTAGAAAAGGATGCTATTCATGAGAGTTCTCAGGATTGAGGATGTCTGCATGAGAAGAGAGCTCATAGGGGACTGCTCAAGAGCCATACTTCCATCGGTGTCAGAACATGTTGCAAGTTGAAATAGTTGGAAACTGGGAGTGTATGACAGACAAAGTGTCATGCATGGTTATTCTGTCTATTTCTGACCACTGTTCTCAGTTTTCTCTTTTTAAAGGCACATTCTTAAAGCATCACGTGCTTGTTTCTTAAATTATACAAAGAATTCTATAAAAATAATTGGTTTCAGGCATACAAAATGTTAGGTACATGTTTTGTATTCACATTTTCCCTCTTAGAAAATCCCACATAGCAGTTATACAAATTAGTGTATAGTTTATATAGAATTGTCTTGCAGCTTTCTAGGAATTTTCCCAAATGCTTTCAAGGAATTCCCACTGTCATTTCTAGGAATTTCCCTTGTGCTTTTAAGGAATTTTCAAGAATTCTCCTTAGGCCTGATAGGAATTTTCCTGGTGCTTTCTGGAAGTTTTCCTTCCTTGCTTTGTAGGGATTTCTGCCATTGCTTTCTAGGAACGTTCTGGGTTTTTTTTTTGCTTTCTAGGGATTTCCTGAGTGTATCTTGGGAATTTGGTGATCCAACATGTTCCCCATGCTTTCTAGGAATTTTCCAGGTGCATCCAGGAATCCCCTCTGTGCTTTCTAGAAAGTCTTTCTAGAAGAAGAATTTCCAGGACCTGTGCTTTGCTCTCTGTGCTTTGTAGGAACATTCCTACATTCCACGAACCTACCCAAAACCATCTAAGGATTCTCCCCAAGCTGTCTAGGAATTCTTGCCATACCTGCTTTGAAGAGCTGCTTGAGCAGGAGTAAAACTTGAAGTAGTTGGGTATGAAGCTAGTTGTTCAGTAGATCTGTTTTCTCACTCAGAACTTAGCTTGAAAAATGTTTAACACTTTTTTTAGACTTCCTTTTCTCCATGCCACAGCTATGTATTGTACTTTTTTCTGTCTCTTCTCTAGTTCAGAGAGGTAAATTTTCTTTTCATTCTTTTTCAGATTTTATGATAGATCATATTGCTTTCTTCAGAACAATTATATAAATTCTTCACACATTCACAGAGTACTCGTGTCAGACTCTCATTTAAACTGATTTTTAGAGCAGGAGTGTATATATCATTGAGTCTTAACTTGAAAACTTCAGATAAGATCATGTAATTTACAATTTTTATTGATAGATCAGTAAAAGACATTGATCTGCAAACCAATATTTGTAATACAGTGATAGCACAAAGATTAAGTACTGAATCAGAAGGCAATTAAAGTAATTAAGAATGAGTTGTATGTGAAACAGCTGTATTACCCTAGCTAGCATCACCTGCACTCAGGCTGTCATTTTTCAGGTACTTGCTTTGCTTAATCCACTAGTCAGTATACCTTTCGCTCGTGATAATTGGTTTTTATATTTGGGTTCAGTGCTGTAAGGAAAACAATCTTTTGACCTCATTTGAAGTATTTTTATGAAATTTGAAATCAATTTTCTTTGGAGACAGTAGAATTAGATAAATGCGTTAGCAATGAATCCAGTTGTGTTAACATGGAAAACAATCTGCTTTTACGAAGGGAAGCTCAGTGGTTAATTATGTTAGAAAGACTTTGGTGGGTTTGTTTTAATTTCCTTTTGTTTCCTTTGGTTTTGTTCCTAAAACCTGTCAGGGCTCAGAGTGCACTGGCAGGCCTTAATTACCCTGACCAGTCTCACCTGAGGTTTCCACCCACGCCTCTGCCCATGAGCCTGCAGCTGTATTTAAGCCCAGGCCTGGGCTTCCATTCTGTAGTAATTTGAGATATGTTCTAGGTGTGTCTGTGTTCAGAGATAGCTGTGGTATAATCTATGGGACTTGTATGGAACTGGTCTCCTAGCTTGTCTGTGGACCTTGTGAGTTTATTTGATGACCTGGACTCCTGGCTGTTGTTCCTTGGGCCTTGGAAACCTGGGCCTTGCTTGGGTTTAGGCTTGTAAGGCTGAACCTTACTAGCCTTGTTATCAAGTCTGGCTACTGGTTTTTGCTGTTCTCTGGCAAGAACTTTTTCACAGCATTACTGACTTATTGATAATATGTAGTAATGTGTACATTGGAATTATTTGTTATGAATATGGATTTTCTTGTTTGGGAACTGTATCAGTTACCTGTAAGGTTTTATTTTTTATTTGCTTGTTGTAATAGTTCTCAATAAACAGCTGTCAGTTTGTGTGGGAGTATGCAACTACATTAGAGTTCCTGAGTAGATACCCCATACTGTCATCTCTTGTTACTTACTGTTGCAGTGTCCAGTTTGTATACCTTTATTCAAGCTTTTAAGAATTTCTTGTGTTTGTACATACCAGGAAAGGCAGCTCATAAGTGATTTTTTTGCTGTCTTTAGGTGGCTAAATTATGTAAGTTATGGTAATGCACAATGGTATATGCTGGTCTTTTTTTTTTTTTTTTTTTTCTCTTGTGAACCCTGACTTGCTTGGTGTAAAATTGTGCCTGTGGTGCTAAGTCTTACTTAAACAATTTGAGATGAAGAATCACATTTTTTTTATCAGATGTTGATAGCTTTAGAAGTAGAAATGTAAATAGAAGTTCTTTATCTGAAGGTGATGCACTTGAAGATTAACCATGAGCAGCATTCCCTTAGAACTGGCTGAAAATCTTAAGAAAATTACACATTATGTCTAGCAATATTGACCATTAATAATGAGACTAAAAGTTTAAAGAAAATAGAAAAGCTACTACAAATCATTGTCACTCTGTCTTTTGACAAAAGATACTTATACAAAGACCTGCAATGCACAAATAGTTATTAAAATATATATAATATTAAAAACTGTTCAGCAAACAAAACCAGAATTGTAAAGAGGGAGATAGATGATGCAATATACAGAGAATATGAGAAAAATAATTTAATACAATTATGAACATCAGTTAAACTTCATTTGGATTGCGAAAAGCTGGTCACTATAGTTACTATTTACCTTCCCCTTTTCTCTTTGCTTTTATGTAAATAGTTTGTGAAGCTTTTCATATTTCACTCCCATAAGAAGCAGGGATGTGAATTGTAAGTTCTTTTTTGTTATTTTCTTTCAGCTATCTGAAGTACTTAATTAGTAAGTAAGAGTTTCATGATATGAGCTATTTTGAGCTTAATATCTTCCCATTGTTGAAGGGGAGGCAGCCCTATTCCCATCTGGGTTCTCCCACTGCTTCCTTTGGTCAGCCTTAATACATATCTAGCTCTTTTGTCACTTGATTCAACATGCTAAACTGACAGAGTTTTTCCTTAACTTTGGGTGTTTGTGTGTGTGTGGTGCTGGTGATGAATTGGCTCACTAAAGAACAAGGTCAGTGTGTGGGGGAAAGCTGGGACTTGAGAAAGGCATAGTTGCTCCTTTTGGTAGCAGTGAGCTGTTGGACTGGCTTTAGCTTCTCACTGGGCAGTACCCAAGAGCCTGAATGAGTATCTCTTCTTCTCCATTTTTTTTTTTTCATTCCTTCCCTTTTCCCTTCTAATAGCTCAATATTTTGAGTGAGGGAAAGCAAGCAGAACTGACTGAAACATGCTGAGTAGGTGAATAACAGCTCCATTTTGTGGCAACTTGTGAAGTTTAAAAGGAACACATAAAAAATCAACTTTCTTATAGGAGAATATTAAACCAAAAATTGCAGCTCAGAAAAGATAAGCACAAATCTTGGGATCTTCTGTTCCAGATGTTTATTGTGCAGTATTTTGTCTGTGTGTCTGTTTCACTTGTTCTAAAGATGTCCCAGGAACAGTTTTGTGAAAGTCGGTACTTTTCATGGAATACTTCTAATTCAGTGAATGTATTTTTGTAGTAATATCTAGCCAGGTATATAGATGATTTATGTAGAAGAAGCTTTTTGATCTGGAGTTTTATTTTGGACACTTGTCTAATTGGTGAATGTATTTAGTTAAACTGTAAAATTAAATAGTGAGTCTTGTTACCACATTTTCATTGCATACTTGGGAAAGGTAGCCTCTCCAATACTACTTGCATATTATTTTTGTAGTCCTTGTCAGAGAAACAGCTTTGGACAGTGAGGGGGTGGTAGTTTCTGCTTGAAAGTAATTGATTTAATTATCTTATGGAATGGAATGCAGAATATTTTATCCCATTTTAAATATAAGGCAACAAGCACACTCTTAACACTACTTGTGCTTAAAGGTTATTACTATTTTTGGAGATGCACTGGAACTTGTGTGACTTCCCTAATGTACAGTGTCCTTACAAAGCATGTTAATATTGTCATAGCAATCCTTTAGTGTTTTAATTATGCTTTTATACAAATGTTTAGGAAAAGTACAAGAAACAAAACATTAATGGAATAATTCTTCTCTTGAAAGGGAGTGTTATTTTGTAAGGAGCATAAGCAGAAATTGCATCTAGACCATAATTTTGATTAAATACTGGCTGGAACTATACTTTACAAATCAACCAATTCTTTCTTTGAAGTGCTATATTATACTTTTGGCCTCTACAAGTTCTGGAACTTGGGCAAATTCTGTGCTCACGTGTGTAACTTTTTTTTTTTTTACTTCTTGAATTTGACTGCATGTGAAGTTCTACAAAATTGTTTCCACTACTCTTTAAAGTTATCTGTTGCCAAATAATTAATTTCTAATAAATTCTAGCAAGGGTAAAACATCAGTTTAATAGTATTAAAATGATGATTACATGTCCAAACACCATAGGTCAGTTTAATTTATAGTTCCTAATGTTTGAAGTGTTTTTAAGAATATATTTAATTGTCTGAAATTCTGAAAGAGATGAATGGTGCTATATTTCATTACTTAGAAAATTTACTAAGGGATTTGTTTTTCAGTTATGCAGGTTGTCAAGATCTGTTTCTGTGAAAACTCACTTGATTCAATAATGCCTTGTAGAGAAGAAATTTTTAGGTAAATTCTTTCCCATGAGTGATTTCTGTACAGGGTGAACAAATACTATGTGTCCAGTTTCAATTACTGGATGGCAAGCAGTTAAACTTATTGCTGGTATATATTTGCATTAAAAATGGATAAGCTGGTTTCTTTTCTAAAAAAATATGCTGGCTGAAAATGCTAATGTACATTCTATTTGGTTTAAGGTTCATTGTATCACAGAAATGTACTGTTGGAAAATATATTTATTCTGTCATTGCCTGGAAATTCAATTATAAATTGCTTCTTTTGTTCTTGTTTTGGTGGTTCATACAGGAACGTATTTAAACGTCTCTTAGAATGGTTCTAAACTGAATAAGATTAAACAGAACTTTCTTCATATGCTTTCCACTTTTTTCTTGTAAAAGGAAGACAAGATTTCTAGGAGACGTAATACTATGATTTAGTTTTATAAATGTTTATTTANCATTGCTGCCATATATACTTATCATGGAAATGAGGCCGCCGTTACTCACTGCAGGAAGAGAATTAAGCATGTTGTTTAGAAAAAAAACAAAGTACAAAACAAAAAACCCCAAGCAGCCTAATTGTGGGAGGTGTATGAACACCTCCAACTTCCTGAGACAACTGAGGTCTTGGCATTACCTAAGAAAAGCTGATTACGTTGGAAAATCTGACTTCAACTTAGTACCAGTAATTTGATACAGATATGCCACATACAGTGGTAAATCTTTAATTCTGTTAGTTAAACTATTGTGTTCCAAACAGTACAATGTATTTGTTTTTTTCTGCTGTACCAATTGTCTTTCAGGCATCAAATATACTACAGTATTAATAGAAGTCATCTGTCTTCCTTAAGAGGAACAAATAACAGTCAAAGTAGAAAGGGACCAAGACAGCAAAGAAAGGTCAGGAATCTTGGAATAAGTTCCATGAGAACAGTATAAAGTAGGAAAGATAGTATGAGGGGAAAAACAATTTTTTGAACAAAAACTTGCAATTTTTCTGTCCTTAGTGATACATATATTACTTATGGGAGTGTGAATGATTCTACAGATATTATCAGGTTGTTATATAACATACACGATTATTCTGTTATATCTGCATTTATATACATATATCTTGCTTTAGCTGAAGAGAAATTTTTTAAACTCTTTGGAGAGACAGTCAGTCCAACTGCTGGTAGGAGCAATTGTCTTTGAGTAGTATAATAGTTTTACCCTCTGCCTTTGGGAGGAGTCTTATGCCTTCAGCATTCCTCTTTCTTAAAACAAAGATCTTGGAACATAGTCATGACCAAATATCAACATTTTTTCCCTTGTCATCATCCCTTAAAATTAGATTAATTATTCTAGGCTTGTATGAATTCTCACTTCTGTGGCTGTGTTTTTGCTTTTCTGTTCAAGTTGTGTTATTTTCTCTTATTGCTGTTTTAAAATTTCTAATGCTTATGGATTGAGTCAACTTTTTTACTTCCCACCCCAACCTTTGATTACTGAACTTACTGATGTGAGACTGCTATGACTTACAGAGGACGTGGGAATGATTTCAGAAGAGTTCCATATCTCAGAAAATATTACACTGCAAAATATTTCAGAGAATGAAATACTCTTAAAACATAGCTGACTTTCAAATGCTGGCAGTTAAGTAATGTCATCCAAGTGCTGTAATGAACAGTAATGGAAGAAGACCATAGGAAGAATTTTCAGTGGCTGACTTCCTTACCTTCTGCTAGGCCTTACTATGGAAGTTGGGAGATCTATTTTTCTTTTTGAACAAGATGAGGTTCAAGACTCACACAGAAATAACAACTAATTCATATTTCTAGGTGTGATGTGAAGTTCAGTAGAGTGGGCCTGAATGGCAAGCAGTTAAATTATTGTTCATGCTGCTCCATCTTTAATGTCTTTGTTTCTGTTTGTGCTTTTAGCACTTCCATCCAGCTGTGTAGGTAGATGGATATATATTGAAATTTTCCTTGATGAGAAGTATTTGCTTTTTCACTTTAAAGTTAGATACCAAGTAGCAATAATTTCCATCTTTGCTGTTTGCTTTTCTCACTGAAGTTGGTATGATGTGTGCTGCCTATGTTTCCTTAGTGTTTCCCATGGGCATTATTGTTGCATCACAAAATATACTTGTAAAAGNNNNTTGTGAGCTATAAAGTGGTTCACTGTTGTGAGCTATAAAGTGGTTCACTGTTGTGAGCTATAAAGTGGTTCACTATTGTGAGCTATAAAGTGGTTCACTATTGTGAGCTATAAAGTGGTTCACTGAGATGAACAGATCCATTGCTGTCCAAATACCAGAAATGGTTTCAGGTTGAAGATACCAAACTAAATAATAATCCAAATCACAGGATATTCTCTCTAGTTTTGATGTGATCCAAAACAAGAGATCACTTGAAAAAATCAGCATCAGATCTTGAAATGTCCAAAGCTAGGTTTGAGTACTCTTAGGAAGTCATAACATCATTGTCTTTTTCTAATAGAATTCTTCCAATTGAAAAATAAACCAACATTTTCAATAGTTATAAACTTTCTATGTTTTTTCTTGTTTTAAAAATCCTTTGTATGCAATCCAAGGGACTGAATCTCAGCCTGGGATATTATCTACAAACCAAGTTAAAGTACAAATCAAAAATCATGGTTTACAACTTTCTTGCTGGTTAACATACCACTCTGGGGACATGATGCAGCATGTTCAAACAGTTATGTATTCTTTGGTTGATATTTCAGAAAACATTATTTTATGAAATGTTACTGTTTTGTGTTGTTCAAACAGAACACTGCAGAAAAATTATGAACCAGGTAAGATAAGTAATGTCTGTATACTGCACTTCTAAAAATTGTTTAAACTGTGAGTCTCTTAGTGAAAATTGGTCATGTTTGGTTTCTCGGGCTGTGTACAATATTCATCTTGAATGTTCTTCTTGATGAAAGCATCTGTTGTTTGCTGTACTGTGTTTTCACATTTATAATCTTTAGGGATGTGACAACAGAATTTTTTCAAGCATCATTACATCTATGAAAAGTCAACTCATATATATGAGCTTGGCTGTTTAGAAGCAGCCTGGTATCAGCATTGGTTTGGAAAAAGGATAGAACTGTATGTAAAGGGTGAGCTGGCAGTACCAGGAAAAATAAAATTCCAAAATCTACAGCAATTTTTTTTGTTAAAATTTTCCTGTGAAAACTGAGAGGGCTAGGCAGATGCTTCCTGATGACAGGACAGCTTAAACACTGTTATGAATAAAAAGTCCATATGTACTGCTCTGTTTTTTCAAAATATACATCTGGTTAGAATTGGGTGTTGCTTAGATGCACTTTTGTTTACTTACATAGAACACAGTTATTTTTCTGAGTGCAGGAGTTGTCTAACATTTAGAGATGGTGTTTATAGCACCTACAATTAGTATATAAGGGAGAGAGCTTTTGGGTTTACTTGAGCCCACACAAAGAATTCTTACTACTTAGTGATATTCCTCAAGAAACCTGGCAAACCCTGGCTAATAGTGATCACTTGATTTCATGAGCAGCCTACTCTGGCCTGGATTTTAGGGTAGTGATAGGTACTTAAGTGTCTTTTATTGTAACCTTAACTGAAAGGTAGCAGTGGATGGGCCTCAGCT
>VYZV01045001.1:5891-29990 GCA_013401275.1 Pandion haliaetus
CAGCTGGACAAGGTCCATTCTCTGAAGCTTCTGACTTCTACAAAGCTGCAGATCCTGTTGGTAAGATACAATGTGCGGTATTTCTAATTGGTTAGAAATCAATGGACAATGAGCAATTAGAATGGGATTGCACCAATGTAACTGAGGGCAGATTTTATTCCTCTTTATGATTAATTGTAGATATGGCTGCTGATTTTTTTTTTCCTCCCCATAACTTATCATTTACAGATAAGCCAGGCTCACCAACAAAGCTGAACGTTGTGGATACAACCAAGACGTCTGTAACCCGTGGCTGGATTAAACCTGCTTATGATTGAGGAAGTCCAATTACCAACTACGTGGTGGAGAAAAGGGAAGGTGAAGACCAAGAATGGACTGTAGTCAGTACTAAGGGAGAAGTGAGAACAACTGAGTATGTTGTATCGCACCTGCAGCCAAGTATTAATTATTATTTCCGCGTGTCTGCTATAAATTGTGCTGGACAAGGAGAGCCTATTGAAATGATGGAACCCGTTCAAGCTAAAGATATTCTTGGTACCGTACTTTTCAGTGATTTATCGCTTTTTTGTGAATTTCTTTTCAGAGCATTTCTTATTTTACATTCCAAGTATGCATAATTAATTTTTACTTATTTCCACAGTGGCACCAGAGATTGATCTGGATGTTGCTCTCCGGACCTCTATTGTTGCTAAAGCAGGTGAAGATGTGCAAACAATGATTCCATTCAAAGGCAGACCTCCTCCAACAGTCACATGGAGAAAGGGTGACAAAAATCTCGGGATTGACGAAAGATACATTATCCAGAACACGGAATCGTCTACACTACTTACTATTCCTCAGGTTACCCGCAATGATACAGGAAAATATGTTCTTACAATTGAAAATGGAGTTGGAGAAGCGAAGTCATCATTTGTGAATATAAAAGTACTTGACACACCATCTGCCTGCCAGAAGCTGCAGCTTAAGCATGTTTCTCGTGGCACAGTTACACTGGTATGGGAGCCACCTCTCATTAATGGTGGTTCTGAAATAACAAATTATGTTGTTGAAAAAAGAGATGCTACAAAGAGGGCCTGGTCAACTGTAACAACAAAGTGTTCTCATACCACCTATAAGCTAACTAACCTGTCAGAGAAGACTGCATTCTTCTTCCGTGTTCTTGCTGAAAATGAAATTGGACTGGGTGAACCTTGTGAGACATCTGAACCAGTGAAAGCTGCGGACATACCTGGGCCTGTAAAAGACCTAGCCATGAAAGATTCTACAAAGACTTCTGTTAAATTGCAGTGGAGCAAACCTGACTATGATGGTGGTAGCATTATATCGGACTATGTTATTGAAAAGAAATTGCAGGAAGAAAAAGAATGGACATACGCGGGCACAAGCAAGAGCTGTGAATTTGAAGTTGAAAAACTTAAAGAGCTTTCTGTCATGGAATTCAGAGTCTTTGCTAAAAATGAAAAAGGCATGAGTGACAGTGTTAGTATTGGACCCATTACAGTGAAAGAACATATAATAACACCTGAAGCTGACCTTTCTGATGTTCCTGGAGGTCAAATTGCAGTAAGAATTGGACATAACCTGCACATTGAATTGCCCTATAAAGGTAAACCTAAGCCATCAATGAGCTGGCTCAAGAACAACCTCCCTCTTAAAGAAACTGAACACCTTCGTTTCAAGAAAACTGAAAACAAGATAAGCTTAAGCATCAAGAATGTGAAAAAGGAGCATGGTGGCAAATATACTTTAATTCTTGATAATGTAGTGTGCAGAAAAACATTCACAATCACTGTCATCACTCTTGGCCCTCCATCTAAGCCAAAAGGACCTTTAAGACTAGATGAAATCAAAGCAGATAGTGTAGTTTTGTCATGGGAAGCTCCTGAAGATGATGGGGGAGGAGAAATTACTGGCTACAGTATTGAGAAGAGAGAAACTTCACAAATGAACTGGAAGCTGGTGTGTTCGAGTGCTGCAAGAACAATTTTCAAAGTACCAAACCTTGTTAAAGACACTGAGTATCAGTTTAGAGTGCGTGCAGAGAACAGATATGGAGTGAGCCCACCTCTTGTCTCAGCAGATGTTGTGGCAAAGCATCAGTTTAGACCACCAGGTGCCCCAGGCAAGCCTATTGTATACAACATAACTGCTGATGGAATGACCATATCTTGGGATGCTCCCGTTTATGATGGTGGTTCAGAGATTATTGGATACCACGTTGAAAAGAAGGAAAGAAACAGTATTTTGTGGCAGAAGGTTAATGTTGCATTAATATCTAGCAGAGAATACAGGATTACTGGACTGCTTGAGGGCCTGGATTACCAGTTCCAAGTATACGCTGAAAACACTGCAGGTCTAAGCCGAGCGAGCGAGCCAAGCAAATTTACTTTGGCAGTCTCTCCAGTGGGTGAGTGAATGATCAATCACTCATCCAAGAAAGTTCTAGTCTTGTAGACTGTGGTGGGCAGTAATAAAAAATAAATTTTAATTATTTTCCTTTCAGACCCACCTGGTACTCCTGACTACATTGATGTCACCAGGGAAACAGTCACCCTTAAGTGGACCCCCCCACTGCGTGATGGAGGCAGTAAGATTGTGGCTTACAGCATTGAGAAACGCCAAGGCAGTGAAGACCGTTGGCTCAGATGTAACTTTACTGATGTCAGTGAATGCCAATATACAGTTACAGGACTCAGTTCAGGTGACCGATATGAATTCAGAGTGCTTGCAAGAAATGCTGTTGGTACAATCAGCCGGACTTCACAGTCTTCAGGCTATATCATGACCAGAGATGAAAACAGTAAGAATTACTTCTTAATACGTTTGTATTTGGGTACTGAAGCCAGCTAGAACTTCTGGCTGTACTGATGGGAAATGGGAGGCCAAGGGGGGGAAGAACATGTGACTGAGGTCCTTCCAGTCAACTCAGAACATTTCTGTTTGTACTCCAAGGTGGGAGGGCCTAAATTAAAGACCCAAATCTGCAGATGTATGTACTTAATTGCTGAAAAGCATGGAAGTCTACATTTGTGTTGGATAAGCAGTAGCAAAGTTAGAAAGAAATCATAAACTGTAATACTCTGAAGCACTGAATAATTTAGAAATGAAAATGTGCCTCAGGTAGCTTGGCATACTGTAACAGCATATATTAACAGTGTCTTTCACCTACTGTTAAAATGATACACTCTGTGCTTACATGAAAAATAAGTTTATACTTCGTGTAATAACTGCGTTTTAGAGAATGCCATTTTCTAAGTGGAAGAATTCTATATATAACAATCTTTTATAATTAGTACATTAAAAAGAGTATCGGGAATAAATGCTTAGCTATATGGGAATTGAATTATGTTTTCCTTTTTTAGTTGCTCCAACAATTGAATTTGGCCCTGAGCACTTCGAAGGCCTTACTGTTAAAGCTGGAGAGAGCATTAGACTTAAAGCTCTAATCAAAGGACGTCCAGTACCTAAAGTGACATGGTTTAAGGATGGTAAGGAGATTGAGAAAATAATGAATACAGAAATAACTACAGCTATTGGATATAGTACAATCTTCATTAGAGATGCTACCCGGGATCATCGTGGAGTGTACACAGTAGAAGCCAAAAATGCATCAGGCACTAAACGAGAAGATATTACCTTCAGAGTACACGGTACTGCACCAAACGCTTTCAGCATGCTCTTTTAAAACAGTATTTTATTCTAAGTGCCATCAAATTATAATTCTGAACCTTTAAAATTGCAGACACACCAGGAAAAGTTGGTGGACCAATACGATTCACAAACATTACTGGAGAAAAAGTCACATTGTGGTGGGAGCCTCCGGCTAATGATGGTTGCGCTTCTATTTCCCACTACATAATTGAAAAACGCGCAACCAGCAGGATTGCTTGGGCATTAGTTGAAGATAAATGTGAAGCTTGCACCTACACAGCACTTAAATTAATTAAGGGCAATGAGTACCAGTTCCGTGTCTCTGCAGTGAACAAATTTGGAGTTGGCAGACCATTGGAGTCTGATCCAGTTACCGCACAAATACCTTACAGTAAGTTTGTACCTCATTCTGTAGAAATAACTGTGGAGTTACCATCTTGCCTTTCTCATGACATTTTTCTTTTTTTAGCTCTCCCTGACGCACCAGGAACTCCAGAGCCTACCAATGTCACAGGAGACAGTATCACACTCACATGGGCAAGACCAAAATCAGATGGTGGAAGTGAGATAAATGAGTATATTCTAGAAAGGAGAGAAAAGAAGAGTATGCGCTGGGTTAAAGTATCCAGTAAGAGGCCCATTACTGAGAACAGATACAGAGTAACTGGCCTTATTGAAGGCAATGAGTATGAATTCCATGTCATGGCTGAAAACGCTGCAGGAGTTGGACCTCCAAGTGACGTTTCAAAGCTGATTAAATGTAGAGAACCAGTCAGCCCACCAAGTGCTCCTAATGTTGTAAAGGTGACAGATACATCGAAGACTAGTGTAAGCTTAGAGTGGACCAAGCCAGTTTTTGATGGAGGCATGGAAATAATCGGGTACATCATTGAGATGTGCAAAGCTGATCTTGAAGCATGGCAGAAAGTCAATGCAGAGACTGTTCTTGCTACTAAATATACCGTTGTTGATTTGGAGGCAGGCGAACACTACAAATTCAGAGTTAGTGCTGTCAATGGTGCTGGCAAAGGAGAAAGTTGTGAAGTTCCTGCTTCCATCCAAACCGTGGACAGGCTTTCTGCACCTGAAATTGATATCGATGCAAACTTCAAGCAGACTCATATTATAAGAGCAGGTGCAAGCATTCGTCTATTTATTGCCTTCTCTGGAAGACCTGTTCCTACTGCTGTGTGGTCCAAGGCAGATGCTAATCTTAGCTTGCGTGCTGACATTCAAACAACTGATTCATTCAGCACATTGACCGTGGAGGAATGCAATAGAAATGATGCTGGCAAGTATGTCTTTACTGTGGAAAACAACAGTGGAAGTAAGTCTATTACATTTACTGTCAAGGTTTTGGACACACCTGGTCCACCGGGCCCTATTACATTTAAAGACGTGACTCGAGGATCGATTACTTTAATGTGGGATGCTCCTGTTCTGGATGGAGGTTCACGTATTCATCACTACATTGTGGAAAAACGGGAAGCAAGCCGTCGTAGCTGGCAAGTGGTGAGTTCAAAATGCATTCGTCAAATCTTTAAGGTCACTGATCTGGCAGAAGGTGTGCTATATTACTACCGAGTGTCAGCAGAAAATGAATATGGTGTAGGTGAGCCCTGTGAATTAACAGAACCAGTTGTAGCCACGGAAGAACCTGCTCCACCTAAGAGACTAGATATTGTTGATACAACCAAATCTTCTGTAGTATTAGCTTGGCTTAAACCTGATCATGATGGTGGTAGCCGTGTTACTGGATACCTTCTTGAAATGAAACAAAAAGGTTCTGAATCCTGGATTGAAGCTGGACAAACCAAACAACTTACTTTCACTGTTGAAGGCCTTGTGGAGAACACTGAATATGAGTTCCGGGTCAAGGCAAAGAATGATGCTGGCTACAGCGAGCCGAGAGAAGCTTTCGCTTCTGTTATTATTAAGGAGCCACAGATTGAGCCAACNGAAACTTGAGGAGATGAGGCTGAAGGAAACTGAGAGAGTGACCATCAAGACAACAAAAGACAGAACCACACTGACTGTAAAGGACAGTATGAGGGGTGACTCTGGCAAATACTACCTCACACTTGAAAACACTGCTGGTGTGAAAACATTTACTGTCACAGTGGTAGTCATAGGAAGGCCAGGTCCTGTCACTGGCCCAATTGAAATATCATCTGTCTCTGCTGAATCCTGTGTGTTGACCTGGAAAGAACCTGAAGATGATGGTGGCAGTGACATTACGAACTACATTGTAGAGAAACGTGAATCTGGCACAACAGCATGGCAGCTGGTAAATTCCAGTGTGAAACGTACACAGATCAAAGTCAGTCATCTCACAAAATACCAGGAGTACAGTTTCCGAGTAAGCTCAGAAAACAGATTTGGTGTCAGCAAACCCCTTGAATCAAAAACAATAGTTGCTGAGCATCCATTCGGTAAGTGAATCACTTTTCAAAATTTGTTCTTTTCCTCTGACTGAGGCAGTTGTAACAACTTACATTTTACTCCCCATCTTTTTTTTGTGTTTAGTCCCACCAAGCCCGCCTTCAAGGCCAGAAGTCTATTCTGTGTCTGCAACTGCCATGGCCATTCGCTGGGAGGAACCCTATCATGATGGTGGCAGCAAAGTCATTGGATATTGGGTTGAAAAGAAGGAGCGCAACACCATCCTTTGGGTGAAAGAAAACAAAGTGCCATGCTGTGAATGCGACTACAAAGTCACAGGATTGGTGGAAGGCCTAGAATACCAATTCAGAACCTATGCTCTAAATGCTGCAGGTGTTAGCAAAGCTAGTGAAGCTTCGAGACCAGTAGTGGCTCAAAATCCAGTTGGTAAGTATTACTTTCGGAGTTATGCTGTTATTTAAGCTAAAATAGAATTGCATTTCTCATTTTTCTGTTTTACTCTTCCAGATCCACCAGGAAGACCAGAAGTAACAGATGTCACCAGATCTAGTGTGTCGCTTAGCTGGTCAGCACCCCTTTATGATGGTGGAAGCAAAATTATTGGATATATTATAGAGCGCAAACCATATAATGAATCTGGTGATGGACGCTGGCTGAAATGCAATTATACCATTGTCTCAGAAAACTTTTTTACTGTGACAGCTCTCAGTGAAGACGAAGCATACGAATTCCGTGTACTAGCAAAGAATGCTGCTGGTGTGATTAGCAAAGGATCTGAATCGACTGGTGCTGTCATTTGCAAAGATGAATACTGTAAGAAATATTCACTTGGAACAATTAAAACCAACATTTTTAGTACTGTCATGTAATTTGTTTTTAATCTGTTTTTCCTTATGACAGCACCACCAAAGGCTGAACTCGATGCCAGACTGCAGGGAGAAGTTGTGACCATTAGGGCTGGATCAGATCTTGTTCTCGATGCGGCCATTGGTGGGAAACCAGAACCAAAAGTCTTCTGGTCAAAAGGTGACAGGGAATTGGATCTATGTGAAAAGATATCTCTGCAATACACCAGCAAACGAGCCATTGCAATTATCAAGTTCTGCGACAGAAGTGATAGTGGAAAATACACTCTAACAGTTAAAAATGCCAGTGGGATGAAACAAATTTCTGTTCTCGTCAAAGTGCTTGGTATGTACCCTATGATTAATATTCATACTTAGTATACTAAAAAACCCACATTATTTTAAATAAGAGTGAGACGCTTTTCCTTAGCTGCGAATAACAATACTTATTTTCATCTCTACCCAGATTCACCAGGTCCATGCGCAGGCAAAATTACAGTTAGCAGAGTAACAGAAGAGAAATGTACTCTGGCATGGAACATTCCTGAGGAAGATGGAGGTGCACAAATCACTCACTATATCGTAGAAAGGCGTGAAACCAGCAGACTTCACTGGGTTATTGTTGAGGCTGAATGCCAGACTTTATCATATGTGGTAACAAAACTCATTAAAAATAATGAATACATCTTCCGTGTGAGAGCTGTCAACAAATATGGACCAGGTGTTCCACTTGAAACAGAACCTGTGATTGCCAGGAATGCTTTCAGTGAGTGTTACTGCTTCCATTCTGCATCAGAATTTGTGGTGTATTTCTCATAGATAAACAATTTGTTAAATAATAATATTTTTTTTCACCTTTAAAAAAACCCCAGCTATCCCAACACAGCCTGGTGCTCCTGAAGAAGTGAGCGTCGGCAAGGAACATGTCATTATTCAGTGGACAAAACCAGAATCAGACGGTGGCAGTGAGATTAAGGACTATCTTGTGGACAAACGTGAAAGGAAAAGTCTGCGCTGGACACGAGTGAACAGAGATTACACTGTTTATGATACCAGACTGAAAGTCACTGGTCTCATGGAAGGCGGCCAGTACCAGTTCCGTGTCACTGCAGTGAATGCTGCTGGGAACAGTGAGCCTAGCGAAGCCTCACAGTACATATTATGTAAAGAACCATCGTGTAAGTTAACACATTTAAAACATATTTTAATATTTACTTATAATAATGGAGCATAAACCCACACTGACACTTTGAGCAGGATACCTAAAACCACGTATGGAATCACTGAACTAGCTAGTGTTAGAATAAACTTAAAAGCAGTTATGGTTCACATTTCCTGGCATTAGCTGTTTAGAAATTTTTTTAACTGTAAAAGGCTTCCTGCACCAATGTGAAATGATTTTCTTCTCTTTCAAAGATACTCCTGCACCACCTTCAGCTCCAAGGGTTGTGGATACTACTAAGCACAGCATAAGTTTAGCATGGTCAAAGCCCACATATGACGGTGGTGCTGACATCTTAGGCTATGTTCTTGAAATGAAAGAAGAAGGAACTGAACAGTGGTATCGACCACATACAACTGCCACTCTGAGGAATGCTGAGTTCACCGTGACCGGTCTTAAAACAACCCAGAAATACCAATTCAGAGTTGCTGCTGCAAATGTGAATGGTATGAGTGAATTTAGTGAATCATCAGCAGAAATAGAACCCGTGGAAAGAATAGGTAATTTGAAAACTTAATATATATTTTAAGGAATAATTAGATTTTCCTTTAGAACTACTAAAAGATTAATTAATTCCATGTTTCTTACACCCTTCATCAGAAATACCTGAGCTTGAGCTTGCTGATGATCTGAAGAAGACAGTTACAGTCAGAGCTGGTGGTTCCCTGCGCCTAATGGTCTCTGTATCTGGCAGACCTGCTCCCGTAATCACATGGAGCAAGCAGGGTGTTGACCTTGCAAGTCGAGCTATTATTGATACTACAGACAGCTACACTCTGCTTATTGTGGATAAAGTTAATCGGTATGATGCTGGAAAATATGTCATTGAGGCTGAAAATCAATCAGGAAAAAAATCTGCAACTATTTCTGTAAAAGTGTATGGTAAGTACTGCTACAATTGTATATGGGCAATACATCACTCATAGTGCATGTTGCTCAGGACTAAGGAAGTCACTCATGTCCAAAGGAAGTTTGCAGTTTAAATAACATGAGAAAGTTTGGGAAGTCAGAGAAACAATCTAAACCAAAGGAAAATACATAGTTTCTAAAGCTGTGCTAGTTTATAAATCAATCCCCAGCGTTGTTTTTTTTTCTTATGCAGAAGCAGTCATTGACCGTAAAAGGAAAGGATCCAAAAGGAAAAAAAAAAAAAAATCTTTGTTTTGTTTTTAGATACACCTGGTCCACCAGCTGCAGTGAGAATTAAGGAAGTATCAAAAGATTCTGTGACACTTACTTGGGATATTCCAACCATTGATGGCGGAGCCCCAGTCAACAATTACATAATTGAGAAACGTGAAGCTTCTATGAGAGCTTACAAGACTGTCACTATCAAATGCAGCAAGACGTTTTATAGAGTTACTGGACTTCTAGAAGGAGCTTTGTATTATTTCAGAGTACTACCAGAAAATATTTACGGCATTGGTGAAGCTTGTGAAACATCTGATGCAGTACTAGTATCTGATGTCCCCATGGTACCACAAAAACTCGAAGTGATTGACACCACTAAATCAACTGTTACTCTCGCATGGGAGAAACCACCACATGATGGTGGCAGCAGATTGACTGGCTATGTTATTGAGGCCAGCAAAGCTGGAACAGAAAGATGGTTGAAGGTAGTGACACTGAAGCCTACCGTCTATGAGCATACAATTATCTCTCTCAACGAAGGTGAACAGTACTTGTTCAGGGTCAGAGCACAGAATCAGAAGGGCATGTCAGAACCACGAGAGATTGTCACAGCAGTGACAGTACAGGACCAAAAAGGTAGGTATCTACTGTTTAAAATAACAGGGTGAAGCTTACTTACACCAAATGAATGTGATATTTGCAAAATGGATATTTAAAATATCAATGGCTTGTTTTTCTTAGTTCTACCAACAATTGACTTCGCTGGAATACCTCAGAAGACAATTCATGTACCTGCTGGCAAGCCCATTGAGTTAGCTATTCCAATTGAAGGACGACCACCTCCAGCTGCATCTTGGTTCTTTGGTGGTTCTAAACTAAAAGAATCAGAACGCATCAAAATGGAGACTGTTGCCAAAATGGCTAAATTAACTGTGCGTGAGACCACCATACATGACACTGGCGAGTATACGCTTGAACTGAAGAACACAACTGGAACAGTTAGTGATACAATAAAGGTTATAATCCTTGGTAAGGATTTATAAAAATAATTGTCCATGATCTTTCTCCAGCTGAACTTTGTTACATCAGCAATATGATCCCTTTTCGCCACTTTTTTTCTTTTTCTTTTAATTTTCTTTTTTTTCTAGACAAACCTGGACCACCTGTTGGACCTATCCGAATCAATGAAATTGATTCAAATTATGTAACCATCTCCTGGGAGCCACCTGAACTGGATGGTGGAGCTACCCTCAGCGGCTATGTGGTAGAACAGCGCGATGCTCACCGTCCTGGATGGCTGCCAGTTTCAGAGTCAGTAACCAGGACAACATTTAAGTTCACCAGACTTGTTGAAGGTGCAGAATACGTGTTCCGTGTGGCTGCTACAAACCGCTTTGGAATCGGATCTTACCTGCAGTCTGAAATTATAGAATGCAAGAGCAGAATACGTAAGTCTGAATTTTTTTGCTTATTCTTTACCTTTAAAAATTAAAATATATATTTAAATGGGCTTGTATATCCACACATAGATAAGATTTTTTCTAGATGTTACTACTTCCTTTTGCCAAATAAAATGGTACATTATGAGGCACAGTAGTCTTGTTATACTTCTGAGAAAAATGCCATCCATAAATCTGTATAGGTATTATAGATGCATTGAACAGAACCTGGATGGTAAACTTTGATTTTCCTGCTCAGGTCTATCATTAGCCTTGAAAAATTGCATGACCCCATTACAAAACCAGCAGTATTTCACTGACCTCGTTTGCAAAGTCCTTTGATATCTGCTGATAAAAAGTTTGATAGGACATTGATATTACACTGCCATTCACAATATGTTGCATATTACTAATGTGTAGAATCATTTGACACTTTCTTCACTAATTCTGTTATGTTTTTACAGGTATTCCTGGTCCTCCTGGCACTCCAGAAGTGTTCGATATCTCTCGAGATGGCATGACATTAACTTGGTATCCTCCGGAAGATGATGGTGACTCACAGATTACTGGTTATATTGTGGAACGCAAAGAAGTTAGAGCAGATAGATGGATCCGTGTAAATAAAGTTCCAGTCACCATGACTCGTTATCGTTCCACTGGGTTGGTTGAAGGATTAGAATATGAACACCGAGTCACAGCAATCAATGCCAGAGGCACTGGGAAACCCAGCCGTCCCTCAAAGTCTGCTGTCGCCAGAGATCCAATTAGTAAGTACTTTCCTACATAGATTAAGCACATTATGGCAGAAGGGAATGATACTAGTAAAATGTCCTCTTTTTTCTAATTTGGAAATTTATCTGGGTGAATTAAGAAGTGAGATTCTGACTGGAGAAAACAAATAAAATATAAGTGAAAATCTTTCATTTTAAGTTTTCCTGTATAAATCCTATAGACTTAATACAGATCATAAGTTGCAATTTAGCATTTGTTACATTTTTTAAATATTCATAAAAAGATCCCACCCCCTCATCCATCTTCTCTTACAGCTCCTCCAGGTAGACCTCAGAATCCAAGAGTCACTGATACTACAAGAACATCTGTCTCCCTGGCTTGGAGTCCACCAGAAGATGAAGGTGGTTCTAAAGTTACTGGCTACTTAATTGAGATGCAGAAGGTTGATCAAATTGAATGGACCAAATGCAATACCACACCAACCAAGATTCGTGAATACACCTTGACACATCTCCCCCAGGGCGCAGAATACAGATTCCGTGTGCTAGCCTGTAATGCTGGCGGACCAGGAGAACCTGCTGAAGTGCCAGGAACAGTCAAAATAACCGAAATGCTTGGTAAGACACTTCAAGTCTTGACTCTCATTGAAAGTTGTCCTAAAAAATTATTTCCCTAAAGCAGGTATGATATAATCTGTAAAACAGACATAGCATGACATGTTAATTTTGTTTACAGAATATCCTGACTATGAACTTGATGTAAAATACCAGGAAGGTCTCATGGTGAGACAAGGTGGAGTTATCAGGCTTACAATACCCATTAAGGGTAAGCCCATCCCAATATGCAAATGGACGAAAGAAGGACACGACATCAGCAAGAGGGCCATGATTGCGACTTCTGACACTCACACAGAACTTGTGATCAAAGATGCAGAAAGAGAAGATTCAGGCACCTATGATTTGGCACTTGAAAACAAGTGTGGCAAAAAAGCTGTATATATTAAAGTCAGAGTGATTGGCATTCCAAATCCACCAGAAGGGCCACTTGAGTATGACGATATACAAGCTCGTTCTGTCAGAGTAAGCTGGAGACCTCCTACAGATGATGGTGGTGCAGATATCCTAGGTTATATTGTTGAGAGACGAGAAGTACCGAAGACTGCCTGGTACACTGTAGACTCTAGAGTGAAAGGGACATCACTAGTGGTGAAAGGGCTCAAAGAAAATGTGGAATATCACTTCCGTGTTTCTGCTGAAAACCATTTTGGTATTAGCAAATCTCTCAAATCTGAAGAACCAGCAGTACCAAAGACACCTCTAAGTAAGTCCTCTTTTAGATTTTTTTAAAAAAGAATTTTTAATGACTACATTATGGTAGTAAAAGTGCAATAGCATATGTCACTATTATTTCTATTAATTTTGTTATTATCATTACTAACAGATCCTCCCGAGCCTCCAAACAACCCACCTGAAGTGCTTGGTGTTACAAAGAGTTCTGTCAACTTGTCCTGGTCCAGACCTAAAGATGATGGTGGTTCTCGTGTAACTGGTTACTATATTGAGCGTAAAGAGACATCTACAGAAAAATGGGTCCGGCATAATAAGACACAGATTACCACTACAATGTATACAGTCACAGGACTTGTTCCAGATGCTGAATATCAATTCCGTATCATTGCTCAAAATGACATTGGTGAAAGTGAAGCAAGTGCTGCTTCTGAACCGGTTGTGTGCAAGGATCCATTTGGTAAGAAAATGTTTGCATTAACAGATCTTCTGAAGAGCAACTTAGTGACATTTAGAGAGGAATTTATTTTCTGCGTCTATTTTAATTTTCAGACAAACCAAGCCAACCTGGAGAAATTGAGATCACGTCTATATTTAAGGACAGCATTACATTAGAATGGGAACGACCTGAAAGTGATGGTGGCAAAGAGATCCTTGGTTATTGGGTTGAATTTCGCCAGTCTGGAGAAAGCACCTGGAAAAAATGCAATAAAGAACGCATCAAGGACAGGCAGTTTACAGTAGGAGGTTTACTAGAGGCTACAGAATATGAGTTCCGTGTTTTTGCAGAAAACCAGACCGGCCTCAGCAGACCTCGAAGGACTGCTATGGCAGTGAAAACTAAATTAACATGTAAGCAAACATATGTTGTCATATTTGCTGTGATGGTGTTGTGCTTTGCTGTGTCATAAACCACAGTGCTGCACTTAACATGCTGCCCATTTGTTTTACATATTATTTGCCGACATGACTGTCCTAAAGCACAGTCTATCAAGTATAAGAGGCACAAGCATAAATGAAAATTAATTTCCAGTAATATAGTAATAGAGGAAAAATTCATAGTAATCTTCGTTATTTTTTAATCTTCTTTGTCATAGCCGGAGAAGCACCTGCCATAAAAAAAGATATGCAGGATGTCACAACTAAACTGGGTGAAGCAGCTCAGCTAACATGCCAGATTGTTGGGAGACCTTTGCCCGATATTAAATGGTATCGCTTTGGGAAAGAACTGGTGCAAAGCCGAAAATACAAAATGTCATCTGATGGACGCAATCATACACTGACAGTAATAACAGATGAACAGGAGGATGAAGGTCTCTACACTTGTATGGCTACCAATGATGTCGGAGAAATTGAAACTAGTGGCAAGCTATTACTGCAGGCTCCTCCTCAGTTCCACCCCGGCTTCCCATTGAAAGAGAAATACTATGCAGGTGCAGGTGGCACCCTCCGCCTTCACGTTGTGTATATTGGCCGACCAGTACCAGCAATAACTTGGTTCCATGGCAACAAACCTTTGAGAGGATCAGAAACAGTTACTATTGAGAACACAGAGCATTATACTCATCTTGCTATTAAGAATGTCCAGCACAAGACTCATGCTGGAAAGTACAAAGTGCAACTCAGTAACACATTTGGAACAGTTGACACTGTACTTAATGTGGAAATACAAGGTAATTAATTTTATTTTCACTATCTTTGTGGAATATTTTCTCAAATACTTACTGGTGAAAGAACTAAAAATATCATGCTTTTTCTTTTACAGATAAGCCAGATAAACCAGTAGGGCCAATTGTTATAGAGTCCATACTGAAGAATTCTGTGGTGATAAGCTGGAAACCACCAGAGGACGATGGAGGTGCTATGATAACCAATTACATCATAGAGAAACGTGAAGCTAAGGAAGGAGCAGAATGGCAACTTGTATCATCAAGCATTTCGGGCACAACCTGTAGAATTGTCAACCTAACTGAAAATGCAGGCTATTATTTCCGTGTTTCTGCTCAGAATACATATGGCATTAGTGAAGCACTGGAGGTTTCATCAGTTGTTGTTATGAAGCCTCCATTTGGTAAGTGGATATCAAAATATTGACTTCTGTTTACCCCTATAATTAGCAAGGCAAGCTCACTCCAGTTTTTGAACTTTTTTTATTCTTTACAGAAAAACCAGGACAACCTGGTCAGCCAGTAGCAAGTGCTGTCACAAAGGATTCTTGTGTTGTCTCATGGAAGCCTCCTGCAAGTGATGGTGGTGCAAAGATTAGAACTTACTATCTTGAGAAGCGTGAGAAAAAACAAAACAAGTGGATTTCTGTAACAACAGATGAAATTCGTGAAACAGTCTATTCTGTGAAAGATCTTATTGAAGGTCTTGAATATGAGTTCCGTGTAAAATGTGAAAATCTTGGCGGTGAAAGTGAGTGGAGTGAGGTATCACAACCAGTCATTCCAAAATCTGATGTACAAATTCAAGCTCCGCATTTCAAGGAAGAACTAAGGAATCTGAATGTGAAATTTCAAGCTAATGCCACATTTGTCTGCAAAGTCACTGGTCATCCTAAACCGATCGTCAAGTGGTACAGACAGGGCAAAGAAATCATGCCAGATGGTGAAAAGATCAAGATACAGGAATTCAAGGGTGGATATCACCAGCTGGTCATCACAAATGTAACAGATGATGATGCCACAGTATATCAAGTTAGAGCTACCAACCAAGGAGGGTCTGTGTCTGGCACTGCTTCTTTGGACGTTGAAGGTGAATGAAGGGTCTTGATTCCTACGACAAATTCTTTATTAGCTATGAATATTTAGACTACTGGTGCTCTTCTCATGTGCTTTTGGTCATGTGTTGTTTTTCTCTTCCGCTTTCTATTCCAGTTCCTGCAAAGATCCACTTGCCCAAAAACCTGGAAGGCATGGGAGCTGTTCATGCCCTCCGAGGGGAAGTAGTGAGCATCAAGATTCCATTCAGCGGCAAGCCTCACCCCGTGATCACATGGCAGAAGGGACAAGACCTCATCGATACTAATGGACACTACCAAGTCATTGTTACGCGATCATTCACATCTCTTGTTTTCCCAAATGGTGTTGACAGAAAAGATGCAGGGTTTTACATTGTTTGTGCCAAAAACAGATTTGGAATCGATCAAAAAACAGTTGAATTAGATGTGGCTGATGTGCCTGATCCACCAAGAGGTCTGAAGGTAACTGACATTTCAAGGGATTCAGTCAACTTAACCTGGAATGAACCAGCTACTGACGGTGGAAGCAGAATCGTAAACTACATTATTGAGAAACGTGCTACAACAGCAGAGCGATGGATTCGTGTTGCACAAGCTCGCGATACACGATACACAGTGGTGAACCTATTTGGCAAGACCACCTACCAGTTCCGTGTAATTGCAGAAAACAAGTTTGGCCAAAGCCAGCCTTCTGAACCTACAGATCCAATTATAACAAAGGAAGATAAGACCAGAGTAATGAACTACGATGAAGAAGTTGATGAGACCAGAGAAGTCACCACAGTTAAAGCAGCTCACTATTCCACAAAGGAACTCTATGACAAGTATATGATTGCAGAAGAGCTTGGACGTGGGCAGTTTGGCATTGCACACCGCTGTGTTGAGGCAGTTTCAAAAAAGACTTACCTGGCCAAGTTTGTCAAAGTAAAGGGTGCTGACCAAGTTTTGGTAAAGAAAGAAATTTCCATTCTAAACATTGCTAGGCACCGAAATATCCTGTATCTTCATGAATCATTTGAGAGCCTAGAAGAATTGGTCATGATCTTTGAATTCATTTCTGGAGTTGACATCTTTGAAAGAATCAGCACAGCTTCATTTGAACTTAATGAAAGAGAAATAGTAAGTTATGTACGCCAGGTCTGCGATGCACTAGAATTTTTACATCACCACAGCATTGGGCATTTTGATATTAAACCTGACAATATTATTTACTTCACAAGAAGAAGCTCTGTAGTTAAAATTGTTGAATTTGGTCAAGCCAGACAACTGAAGCCTGGAGACAGCTTTAGACTCCAGTTCACTTCTCCTGAATATTATGCACCTGAAGTACATCATCATGATTTGGTCAGCACAGCTACTGACATGTGGTCAGTTGGTGCTCTAACATACATACTTCTCAGTGGCATTAATCCTTTCATTGCTGAAACAAACCAACAAGTTATTGAAAATATTCTAAATGCTGAATACAACTTTGATGATGAAGCATTCAAAGACATAAGCATAGAGGCCATGGACTTCATTGATCGCCTGCTAGTAAAGGAAAGAAAAGCTCGGATGACAGCTGCCGAAGCGCTAAACCACGTGTGGCTAAAACAGCAGACAGAAAAAACCAGCACTAAAGCCATCAAGACCTTGAGGCACAGGCGTTACTACCAAACTCTAGTAAAGAAAGAGTGGAACACAGTTGTGTCAGTAGCCCGCATTTCCTGTGGAGGTGCAATTAGATCTCAGAAAGGCATAACGGTGGCTAAAGTTAAAGTTGCACCAATAGACATTGGTCCCATTGCTGGGCAGATAAAGCATACTGTTACAGAAGAAGGAGGGCATGCCAAATATGTATGTAGGATTGAAAACTATGATCAGTCCACACAAGTCACATGGTACTTTGGCATGAGGCAGTTAGAAAGCAATGAGAAATATGAAATCAAATACGAAGATGGTGTGGCAACCATGTATGTCAAAGATGTTTCTAAATCTGATGATGGTACCTACAGATGTAAGGTAGTAAATGACTATGGTGAAGACAGCTCTTATGCAGAACTTTTTGTTAAAGGTGTGAGAGAAATTTCTGAGCACTACAGATGCAGAACTGTTCGGAAAGTGAAACGGCGGGTTGATACTATGAGACTATTGGAGCGTCCACCAGAATTTACTCTGCCTTTGTATAACCGCACTGCATATGTTGGAGAAAATGTCAGGTTCGGAGTAACTATAACAGTTCACCCAGAACCTCGCTTAACATGGTTCAAATCAGGCCAGAAAATCAAACCTGGCGATGACGATAAGAAGTATACTTTTGAATCAGACAAGGGTCTTTATCAACTCGTCATCAATAATGTCACTGAAGAGGATGATGCTGAATACAGTATTGTAGCACGCAATAAATATGGTGAAGACAGCTGCAAAGCTAAGCTGACTGTGATTCCGCATCCACCTCCAGCAGATGCCACACTAAGGCCAATGTTTAAAAGACTGCTGGCAAATGCTGAATGTCAAGAAGGCCAAAACGTCAGTTTTGAGATCAGGGTATCTGGTGTACCAAAACCAACGCTGAAATGGGAGAAAGATGGTCAACCTCTATCCTTTGGTCCTAACTTTGATATAATTCATGAAGGTTTAGATTATTATGTTTTGCATATCAGAGATACTTTACCAGAAGACAGTGGTTATTACAGAGTTACTGCTACAAATAGTGCTGGATCTACAAGCTGTCAGGCTTATCTAAAAGTTGAACGCTTGAAATATGTCAAGCGTGAGTACAAGACTGAAGAAGAGCGGGAAAAGCATGTACAGAGACAAATTGACAAGACCTTACGAATGGCAGAAATCCTTTCTGGCGTTGAAGCTGTTCCACTGACACAAACTGCACAAGAGGCTCTCAGAGAAGCTGCTATCTTATATAAACCAGCTGTTAGCACTAAGACCGTCAAAGGCGAATATGAAATTAAGAAAGAAGAAAAGAAGGAAGAAAGAAGACTTCGTATGCCGTATGAGGTCCCAGAGCCTCGCAAACATGTGCGCACTACTCTTGAGGAAGATCAGAACATCAAACACTTTGTGCCTCTGTCAGACATGAAGTGGTATAAGAGGCTGCGAGACCAGTATGAAATGCCAGGAAAACTTGAGAGGACTGTTCAGAAACGCCAGAAACGCATACGTCTTTCCAGGTGGGAGCAATTCTACGTGATGCCACTGCCACGCATTTCTGATCAGTATAAGCCTAAATGGCGCATACCAAAGCTAACACAAGACGATCTTGAAATTGTGAGACCAGCACGTCGGCGTACCCCATCTCCAGACTATGAATATTACTACAGACCAAGAAGGCGATCACTTGGTGACTTGTCTGATGAGGAATTACTCCTGCCTATTGATGACTATTTAGCCATGAAGAGAACTGAGGAAGAAAGACTACGCCTTGAAGAAGAGCTGGAATTAGGCTTTTCTGCTTCCCCACCAAGAAGCCCCCCACGCTTTGAACTGTCTGCCCTTCGGTATTCTACGGCAGGAGCACAGGTCAGTTCAGAGGAAGAAAGAAAAAGACAGCTGAGGTATTCAAGCTATCACATCCCAACTAAAGCCGAGACCAGTGCAAGCTATGCAGAGCTTCGTCAACGCCATGACAGGGCTGCCTACAGACCACCTAAACAAAAGCAAAGAATAATGGATGAAAAAGAGGATGAAGAATTGCTCCGTCCTGTGGGCACTGCTCAACGACTCTCTGAATACAGGAGTGAGCTCGAATATATGGCAGAGGAGGAAAAGAGTAGACTCAGGAGAAGGAGAGAAAGAGAAATAACTGAGATCACATCAGAAGAAGAAGAAGAAATAGAAATGGTGCAACACGTTCACAGAGAATTTTCACCTCCCTCTAGATTACTAAGGAGAAGAAGATCTCTTTCTCCAACTTACATTGAGCTGATGCGTCCTGTATCTGAATTAATTCGACCTCGCTCACGGCCACCTGAAGAAAGTGAGAGAAGATCCCCAACACCAGAGAGAACTCGACCACGCTCACCTAGCCCAGTTTCTAGTGAAAGATCACTCTCTCGGTTTGAGAGGATGGCAAGATTTGATATATTTTCTAGATACGAGTCCATGAAATCTGCTTTGAAAACTCAGAAAACTATGGAAAGGAAATACGAAGTTCTGACTCAGCAGCCTTTCACCCTTGACCATGCTCCTCGCATTACCCTAAGAATGCGCTCGCACCGGGTACCATGTGGCCATAATACCAGGTTCATTCTAAATGTCCAGTCAAAACCAACTGCTGAAGTGAAGTGGTACCATAATGGTATTGAGCTCCAGGAAAGCAGTAAGATACATTTTACTAATACCAGCGGTGTATTAACTCTGGAGATTCTCGACTGCCACATTGATGACAGTGGAACATACCGAGCTGTATGCACAAACTACAAAGGGGAATGCTCTGATTATGCAACACTAGATGTAACTGGAGGAGATTACACTACATACTCTTCCCAGCGGAGAGATGAAGAAGTACCAAGGTCAGTTTTACCTGACTTGACAAAAACAGAGGCATATGCAGTCTCCTCATTTAAGAAAGCATCTGCTACAGAAGCAAGTTCCTCAGTAAGAGAGGTCAAATCAGAAATGTCAGCAACAAGAGAATCACTTCTATCATATGAACACTATGCTGCTTCTGAAGAAAAAATCACTGCAGCTGAAGAAAAATCACTGGAAGAAAGAACTGTACACAAGGCATTTAAAAGCACTCTACCGGCAACAATCCTTACAAAGCCACGGTCAGTCACAGTTTCTGAAGGGGAGACTGCAAGATTTTCCTGTGACGTTGATGGTGAACCAGCACCAACAATAACATGGTTCCGTGCAGGTCAACCCATTGTTTCTTCAAGGCGCTTCCAAGTAACACGAACACAGTACAAGTCTACCTTTGAAATTTCTTCGGTCCAGATGTCAGATGAAGGAAGTTACACTGTTGTGGTGGAGAACTCTGAAGGAAGACAGGAAGCGCATTTTACTTTGACCATTCAAAGGACAAAAATTCCTGAAAAAACAATTACATCACCTCCAACAATCAAATCTCCGGAGCCTCGTGTAAAGTCTCCAGAGCCAGTTAAGTCTCCTAAACAAGCGAAATCTCCTGAACCCATCAGCGGCCCCCCAAAAGCAAAGTCACCACCTGGAGAGAAAACAGTACCAGCAGAGAAAGTACAATTACCAACTGCTTCTCCACCAAAGATAAAACAGCATCTGAAAGTAGAAACTCTAGGAGATAAGGTAAAGTTATCCTGTGCAGTTGAAAGCAGTGTTTTAAGTGTCAGAGAAGTGGCTTGGTATAAGGATGGCAAAAAACTGAAAGACGACCATCATTTCAAGTTTCATTATGCAGCAGATGGCACCTATGAGCTCAAAATCCATGAGCTCATGGAATCTGATAAAGGAGAATACACCTGTGAAATTATTGGGGAAGGAGGTGTTTCAAAAACTAACTTCCAATTTACTGGCCAAGTATTTAAAAATATCCATTCCCAGGTAAGAGGTATATCTGAAACTCATAAATCAGTTCAGAAAGAAGACCAGTTGCTTACAGGTTCTACCCAGAAGAAATCAGCAGTGGCAACTGAAGAAAAAGCAGCAGTTCAAGAAGTCATTAAAAAGTCAATTGTTACTGAAGATGTCAAACAATTGAAAGCAGAAATTAAAGCTTCTTCAACTAAAATGACAGTGTCCGAAGGGCAGAAAGTGACACTGAAAGCCAACATTCCTGGTGCCTCTGAAGTAAAATGGGTGCTGAATGGAACAGAGCTGAGAAATTCGGATGATTACAGATACGGTGTTTCTGGAAGTGATCACACGCTAACTATCAAAAAGGCTAGTAATAAAGATGATGGTATACTCACCTGCGAGGGTAAAACTGACAAAGGCATTATTAAATGCCAGTACGTTCTGACCTTTTCTAAAGAGTGCTCCAACGAACCAGCATTTATCATGCAGCCTAAGTCTCAAAATGTCAATNNATATTTACTTGAAAAATTAGAATTATTCATAAAACTGATCTTAATGAAACAATTCTTTTTTTTCCCTCCCCAGATTGCTGTTTCGTCGCACATCAGAGTAACACGCTCTAAAAACATATATTCTCTTGAGATTCAAAATGCAGCTGTGAGTGACACTGGAAAATACACAGTCAAAGCAAAAAATTACCACGGGCAGTGCTCTGCTACAGCATCTTTGACTGTACTCCGTAAGTTTGTTCTCTGGGTCTCGTGTTCAGACTAATCACAACTTTTTGCTGTGGTGTGGCTACTAAAATGACTTATGATAAAAGCCACTAGTAATGTCAATTTACATCTTTTAACAAGTTCCTATTTCTTTTGTATATTATATACACAGAGCTAAAACAGCATTAGAAATCTTTATAACACCCACAGAGGAGCAGAGAGATGCTCCATTACATCAATAGATGGATGTTAACAGAAGGCTAGAAGCATTCCTTCTAGGATGACTGTGTTAAGACCTTGGTGCTGGCAATTACTCTTTCCTCATTTACTAACAGAATCTGTTCCAATAAAACAAAGTAATTCCACAGTTAAAAAATTTTATGGTCACTTAGCCATAACTGAACTGGGTTTAGTATTTTATTGGCTGTACCATATCCCCATTCCTAGCATCAAGGTGTTGCTATGATTTGCCTGTATGACTGTGCTTGGGTCTAAAGGAAAGCTGCAGTGATTGAGCTTTTCTGTTGCCTTTCATAGCTACAGAACAATGCAGTGAAATACAGACTTTCCTATACCTTGCTTCTGAGAACTTGAAAATGTTCCACAGCTTCTACAAGCATGAACTGAACACACACAATTTCTCAGTGTCTAACTCTAGTAATGGTTCTAATAGGAAATGCTGTGTGACAACCCGTTTCTTCTTAAGTATGTTTCTCCTTCAAGCTCATACATACTAGTAATAGTTCTGTTTCCTACTTGTTTCATTTATAAATTACTGTTTGTGATTTGGACATCTTGAATCAAATGATTGTAAACAATTTTATACTCCACTGCAGTTTTCCATTGAAAGCAACTATGCTCTCTCTTCATTTCTGTAAAATTAACCACATAGAACTGCATGACTTCATTCGTTAATGTGATGTTATTGGTTTTTCCTTTTATGTTTGCAATGCTCCTCAGCTCTAATTGAAGAACCTCCAAAAGAGGTAGTATTGAAGACAAGTGGCGACGCAAGCATGCACGAAAGTTTTTCTTCTCAGTCCTTTCAAATGGCTTCTTCTAAACAAGAGGCTTCATTCAGCAGTTTCAGCAGTAGCAGCATGACTGAAATGAAATTTGCAAGCATGTCTGCCAAAAGCATGTCCTCCATGAAAGAATCCTTTGTAGAGATGAGCTCCAGCAGTATTATGGGGAAATCTAGTATGGCTCAACTGGAGAGTTCAACTAGTAAAATGCTTAAATCAGGTCTGAGAGGTGAGCAATACAATTACTGGTAGAGTTAGTGCTTCAAATATCCTGAAGTAGTCCTCAGAGTAAACCTGCTGCATGGCTTAGTGGAAACAGACTAACTTTGTATTTCTTCTCCTGTTTTACCAAGGAGTACCACCCAAAATTGAAGCTCTCCCATCTGATATCAGCATTGATGAAGGAAAAGTTCTCACACTATCTTGTGCCTTTTCGGGTGAACCTGCTCCTGAAATAACATGGTACTGCAAAGGGAGAAAAATTACCAGTCAGGACCAGCAAGGCAGATTCCACATTGAAACCAGTGAAGATCTAACCACCCTGATCATCATGGATGTCCAGAAGAACGACAGTGGACTTTATACCCTGAATTTAGGAAATGAATTTGGTACCGATTCTGCCACTGTGAACATTAATATTCGATCAATTTAGCAAGCTTGATCTGTATTATTTACACTTGTCTTTTTACAAGTGACTCCTAGATGGACTGAAATATCTGATCTGTAAATATAAAAAAAAAAATATTTTTGTACCTACCTAAATGAGACAAAGTCCAGAGCTATACATTATGACTTATAGTCATTATTGACCTAAGAATTTTAAACACTTTTTTTCACTGACATGTACATACTGTATATAGCCGAAGTTAACGGTTATGAAGTTTTGTACCATTTATTTTATGACATTTTGAAACGTAACTTTTGGAACTAACAGTTGGTAGGAGAAAGTTTCCTAGCAAACGACTACCCTGCTCAACATTTAACTAATTTTTGTGCCTCAACTAATTGTTGATGTCTTAAGAATGCCTCAACAGGTAGAGAGGCTCCCTGTTGAAGATTATCTACACCTAAGAGACAGGACTGTGCACAGTATTTCATACGTGCACAAATACTTATGTTGAATCAGAAATGTAAGGCATTGGTCATGTTTGCAATTACCCTCCTGTAAGCATTGCTTTAATGTTTTACATTGGATCTGATTAGGTCATAATTTCCATACCTGACTGACAATTTTTGGACAAAGTGCAAGCGGCCAGCACTTTGTTCACCCACTATCTGCGCACTGTTTCTGACATATTGACTGCCTGAATAGCTTTCAAAAAGTAACATCACCTGGCCATCCCCTTAATCAACAAAGCTATTTAGGTACTCAAGTGCAGCAGCAGTACCCCCTCTCGGAGGTTCGTAGGGTGCAGT
>VYZV01045005.1:1081-14764 GCA_013401275.1 Pandion haliaetus
AATAGTTATTTAATTGTGCCACTGTCATATTTCTTCTGATCTAAAGAATATACATTCATGATGCTTGAAGGTTGATATTGGTGGTGCTTTTTTGCCTTAAACCTGGTGGGTTATGGTGGAGAATACAGAAAACCACAAAAGCAACTGTGTGGGCTTTATTGTATATCGGATCATAAATTGGTTCTTTATGATACTGCCATGTATAGATGCTCCAGGCATTTTGTGGGGTGAATGACAGGTAGGAACTTGTTGTACTGGGCTGTGGCCTGGACAGTAGAAACTGAAAAAGTTCACGTTAGCCTACAGACTGGACTGCTAGATGGAGAGTATGTAGTACCATCAGGTCCTTCTTTGTTTCCGCAGCTCTTGTGCTCTGATTATTTTGTACAGAGGGTTGCTAACTGATCCACTCTGACCTCTCTTTCAGATTTTAGTTCGCAAACTTCCTGATGGCAGAGAACTCTGGGGGAGGATTGTTGAAACAGAAGCTTATCTGGGTGGGGAAGATGAAGCTTCCCACTCGAAAGGTGGGAAGCAAACTCAACGAAACGCGGCAATGTTCATGAAACCAGGAACTCTGTATGTGTATCAGATCTACGGGATTTATTTCTGCGTGAATGTTTCTAGCCAAGGTAAGTTGAGGCTGAAAGATTTAATGCCTATAGCATAGGGCTGATACGAGTTCTTTATGGGCTCTGCAAAGTCAATGACTTGCTGTCATAATCTTTCCTTGGGACCTGGGTTTTGCCATTGTGAACAGACAGTATATTATCTGTAGCTGTGGACGGACAGTATATTATCTTTCAAGATTACAAGTAGGGCCTATCTCTGGCTGCACAGTGACCAGCCCGGTGGGGTTTTGGTCCTAGCTGCGTGAGCTGTTCAGGCACAGAAATAAAGACTAAGGACTGGAAGAGAATCTTGGTAGGATGGAGCTTTCAGTTTTGATGACCTGGGCTGCTGCCTTATTCATGTGATTCAGTGAACTTCATTCCTTGAAAGTAGTGATGTAGAAGTAAATTTGCAGTCTAACGACAGCCTAAATCTTGGCATCTGTTGTCATGACAAGAAACTCTTCTGTCTCCTACCTTCATCTTCAGAAGCTGTAAATTTTTGGGAAAACAAAAAGGTCTGAGATAAGGAGTCAATGTAGGAGCATTTTACCAGCTTTGCTGTATCTTAAAACAAAAAAACCCAAAACCAAATCAAAATGCCCAGACCATTATCGAATCTTCAATCTTCTTTTATTCTCAGGATAATGTAATCAACCCCTAATCAAATTATTCTGGAATTTACTGAGACTGTCCTTCCACAGCTCCTTTTAACATGCAAGTGTTACTTCTAAAACTTGGGGGTTTTTCTTTCCTGTAAAAATGACAGTGTTTGCCTTGCAATAAAGCTATTGGTTAATTAGACACATTGAATTGGCAGCAAGTATTTCTTAGATAAATACTAATTTTGTATAAAAAAAATAAAAAATAATTTCTTTTTTGCCATTTCAAAGATATAGCTTTAAAAAAAAACCCACCGCTTGTATATTCCTAAGCAGAAAGCAAATGTTTTAACAGTGACCATTAATCCTCAGGTTTTGGCCTTTGGACAGGAGCCAAGCAGAAAAAGAGTGCCAGGTTATGCTGTGGGAGAAGAGCCTGTCTTTCTAAATGGAGGTCTGGAGTCTGGTGGATGAACATATGTGAATTTCATTACATTGTCTCTGCCAAATCTGTTCAGATAATGAAAGCAGAATGGTTTGTTATTCAGGATGGGATTCTTAGTGTTTGAAATATTAGGAATAATAATTTTTATTAAAAAAAGATGCTTAGCCTTTGAATTCTAAAAAGATTTCTTTTAAATTTATTCTTTGGGAAATTTTCCCTTGCATACGTGTTCAGTTTTGTAGCAGATCAGTTAGAGAGCTCACTGTTGTGATGGATTTAGTTGGATTTTTGTTACAAACTTACTTTTCCGTTAGTCTGTCATACATGCAGCTATGGTGTCACAAGCACAGGTGTCACTACTAGCTTTGTCAGGAACGCACTGAAGTAAATAGCGTGGCTGTGCATCAGAGATCCATCTACATAAGTAGGATTTACTCCTTCAGTATATTTGCCCATGTGCAGATGTGTTGAAAGAAAGAATGTGAGGTGGAATCATACCTGAGATGCTTTTCTCACCTCAATATAGATGGAGTCCTGTCGATTAGTCAGGACTAATCCTTCCCTTTTAGAGGGAAGGATTGAGGAACTCAGTCTTTTGTGGTGGCACTTACGCACCTGTGTAGAAGGCAAAAGCATTTCATTCTCTGGATATGGGATAGATCCTGGAAACTTTGTTTTGAATCTGGCTTTGGCTGTGCAGAAAACAAAAGGAAACACTGGCAAAAAAAACCATCTGTTGTATCACAGCTTGGTCCTTCTTAGTAGCACAGACCGCGCTCTCTTTATAGCATGAACTTCTGATGTAATAGGTTTCATCATCTTTGTGCAGGGAATTTGATGTAAAATGTCTTAAGTACTTCAGCGTCTCCCTGGGAATGCTGCAAAAACTGGAGTGACTGACCAGGAGACTATAAAAGGAGTATGAACATACTATTTCTGAAGTTGTTGCTTGGAAAGACTGAACACAAATTTCTGAGAGAACACTAAATGCTTTTTCTTTTCAAAAGGCACATCTCCAGTGATGTCCCAGAGCTGCATCACACTCCTCTTGGATTTTGGCAGTGCAGAGCTGCAGAGCATCAGGAGTTAAAAGTGGAGAATGTGGAATGATTGCATCTATTCCCACATATTATCATCTTTCTGTGATCTCCCTGGATCTTTTATATTCTCCCCTCAACTGTCTTCCAAGCTGAAGGTTTCTAGTCTGCTTAGTTCTTCCTTCGTTAGGCTCTTGCTCCAAAGCCAGTCCATAATGTTGATCATCCTGGTTGTCTGTCCCTCAGTCTCTTCCAGCTTTATCTCTCTGTAGATGGAGGGGAGGAGCAGAACAAGTCTAGACATGCACACAAATTTCAGGACAGTAGAGCAACTTGCTTTAGACAAGTAGTTGGGGTTTATATCTGGGAATACTGTATGGCATTGCTCCAGCAAATTGGAGCAGCGGAGAAGGGGAAAGGTCTTTGGGGGTTCCCTGATGTCTTCACACACACACACACAAATTGACTCCGTCTTAAGGCATTTCAATTTTGACCTAGACGTGCGGTAGCAAAGGTCATACTGAATGATATGAAAATTAGGGGAAAACCTGAGGTTGATTTCAGGAGGAATCAGTTCTAGAGATTTTCCAAATGACTCTTGAAAAATGTTTCTGTTTGGCCATTGGGTGGTTTGCATCAAAATACTCATGCAATCATACACCGATTTTTAACAAAGCATTTATTTCTGGAGACCGCTGGAACATGCACGATTTAACTGAGATCTAGTATGATTTTAGGTGGTTTATTAAAGTTAGCACAAACTAATAATCACAAAAAAATTCTTAGCTGGCTTAGAGTAAACTATCTAGTTTTGTAGTGTAGGCAAGTCCTCGTACTGCTTAAATTACAGGATCCTTGTGGGAGGAAGGCAAGCAGTTCAGAGAACCAGTATATATCCTCTTAAGTACTGGCAGTGACTGCTGTCCTGCTGCTTCTGAGACTCTTGAACCAAGTGAGCGTAGAACTGGTTTGGAGCTGCTAGCTTAATGAAGGCAGCTGTCCTTTTACCGGAGAGAGATCAGAGTTGCTGCACTGTCCCTGTGTTGTCTGTGCCTGCTGCCTTGGCACAGACACTGCGTGGGGCTGTCCCAGACACACATGCTGTTGGGACCAGGCAAGCAGCATGAATTGGACTGTTGCAGCAGACTTTGTTTTAAAAAGTAGTTTAACACTGACTTGAATCATGCTGGGGCATTCTTGGTCCGTAATCAGCTCAGGATCTGAGGCCTATACAAGATGTGCAAAGCTTTACATGCTGCTTGTACTTGGTCCCCTCTGCTTAGCTTGTCAAGAATGGGGTGTTTAGTTCATGAGACTCTGGCTCTTCAGAGACCTCGTTTTGATACGTAACCTTGTAGCGTCATCTGTTTTAACACCAGGTGGAATAAACCTCTTCTGTTTTCTATGTTTGGCTTACACTAGACTTCAGGCTCAGCGGTATCTCTTGGGGATAGGAAAACGTATGTTACCAGCAGAGCTGTGCTGGCAGAGGTCCTTGGCAGAGCGGCTACAAAAGTATAGACCTTACCCTGGGAGCTACCGCCACTGTAGCATCCTCAGCAGTATGTCCCCAGCCCAGGCTGATGCCGCCAGCAGACATCAGAAGCGCTTCAGCTGTAGCACATTGTTTTGCCACTTTGCTGGGGAAAGAAGTTGTGGCTGTTAATGTGTTCGGTCGAGTTCACTTGACTGTATCTTTGTGTTCTTAAAACCATAATGAGTTGAAGGGTGGTCTCAAATATTTTCTGTCACCAAGGAAGGGGAAATCTTTGTGCACGTCACTCGGATAAAGCTGCATCATGTGGGATTTTACTGTGAGAGGTCTTCCCATCACTGGGTCAAATAGTGCTACTGCCTGAAGCCATGGTGGGCATCACTACATTGTTTTTTTGGAGAAATCATAGATGACAGAGGAAGAAGAGCTTATAGAAAAAATATAACCACTGTCTTCGGTCTGCATGAATCCTCCGGTACATCCTGAGCAGCACAGTAATCTTAGTACAAAGAGCCTTCCCTAGGGTTAAGGGGGACGTTGGGCTTCCCTCATTTCAGGAAGAGGGTAAATGCCAGTCAAGCTTCTCTTTGACTTTGCTGTGATTTGTTTCTCTGGAATTTGCCAAGGTGTGCATTTTGCTGCCAGATCTGAAAGAATAGCTTGTAAAATCGAGATCCCAGTGATGCTGTACCCAGGCCCAGGGTCACACTGCATGGACTTCTCCCTAACTTTCAGATCCTAGACTAGGACTTTGAAGGAAGTGTTTCGGGAGCCGCGAGTCAGATGGGTGGAAAGAGAAAATTTTCTTCTCTCCAGTAGCCAAGAGCTGTTTCCAAGAATGGGAGCTGGAGCCGTTCCAGGGAAGGCGCAGCAGGCTGCGCAGTGGGGGTGTGAGACTTCCCTATCGTTTTATGATTTCTAGCTGCTCAGGGAGGGAATTGGCCTCTGCATTGTTGTTAGATCCCAGCTTTTAGCTCTGAATGCTACTCATTATGTGGAGTGACTTTTAGGCATGGGAGGCAGATACCTGGCATCTCTGGAGTGGCAGTGCTGCTGACGGCATGTCAGCAGCCGTATCCATGTCGGGCCGATGCTGAAGCCAGATAACCCCTGAGAGCAAACTGCTGCAGGCTGCAGAGAGGGACGAAAGAAGGCTGAAGCACTCTGGCAGGCAGGAGTTGAGTCAGAAGGATTCAGCCACTCTTTGATAGTTAAAATTTCTGATGTGCAAGTATGGTCAGGAGGACCCAGGAGGGGTGTGGGGACAGATTGGGGCAGAGAAGGCAGTAGCTCATTGTGGCATCCCTGCACTCTTACCCTGCCTGCTGTCTCCACCTCTTCCCAAAGCTTTTGTGGTGATGCTGTCACATTCAGGGGCTGCTAACTATGAGCAGAGCACGGTGTCTGTGTTGCACACAGCTAGAAAGAGTGTGAAATTTTCTGGTGGAAATGCAGAAAGAGCAGCCAGAGGCAGAAATGCCAGGTACCCTCTGCCATGTCTCTGCCGATGCTCTGGCAGCACCTGCAGCTTCTCTGAGTGCTTGTCTCTCTTCACATGAACTCCCAAGGACTCAGTTCAGTTCAAGTGTAACCACGGTTTCCACTTGCATGTGAAGGATGAAAGCAAGTAGTGTAATTAGTGATTGCTCAGAATCCCACAGTTGCTCCTGGCGAGTAAGGCAGCATGCCGATGCGAAGGATGTTTCTTTGTGCATGGATAAAAAGCAGAATTAGGACGTGGAGCATGTTCTTAAAAATCTAAAATGACCTTTGAGCTCTAAATCAGTGTAGTACAGGGAAGCAGTTTTTGGCTGCCAGATTAGCATCAATCCCCTTCCTTAGAGAAGGGAGTGCCTGGGAACAGATTGCTGACAGCTGTTGGAAATAAGCCTGTTGACTTCACCGAGCTGTACTGAGGGCAGCAGGGGCTCTGAGCAGGTTCAGGGCAACAGGCACACCTCGCAAAGCCAGAAATCAGGTCCTCAGGTGATAGGCTTAGTTGGGAGCCCAGAAGGGTAATTTAGTGTGGGATTTGTACAAAATATGAGAGGTGTTCTATTTCTGGAAATCGCAGGTCCTTAGGGATCTGTCAGTGCCTACAAAAAAAGCCTTTGCCAGGCGTGAGCATGGCTCCAGATGTTTGAGGCTGGAGAGGGAGAGGGGATTCTTGCGGAGCGGGATCACTGAGCACGCAGATGCTGGCGGGAAGGAATGCCGTGGGTGGCCCCAGCACAAGGGGTGCTGTGTGGGGCAGCACACAGACTGCTTTACCAGGCTCTCTCCTCGCCCACTCAAGGTCATAAGAAGACCTTCCTTGCTGTCCAGTGGAAAATGCCAAGGAAGTGTTTAAGTCCCATTTAGGCTGGAGATCCTTGTCACAGGGGAATGTCTGTGCTCAGAGCTACATCTTTGCTTCACTGTCACCGAAATCAGGGAGGGCAGCTGGTTACAACAGCTGTGGGGGCTGGAGTTTCCTAAGGTTCCTGACAGGGTGCAAATCACACTTGAGAAGAGAATCTGTCAGTTTTCTTTGCTTCTTGCCATAGAAAGGTCTTCTCTGCTGAAGTGATGCTCCCAGGGTCATGCATCCCACAGCCAGAGACCATGCAGCCCCATCCTGCCCCAGGTCCCCGTCTTGCCGGAGCTTCCCTGGCACAAGGGTTTGGATTGCTCCCCGTTATAGCTATGCAGTTACCCAAAGCCATGGTCATCCCACCTGCTGTTACACCTCCAAGTGAGTGTTTGAATTGGTAACACTGGCAGCCGGGGCGCCCTCAGCAGCAGCAGCACAGACAGCGGCTGCTCCCAGCGCCTGCAGCTCCTTCCCAGGTTTCTCTTTGTCCAGCCTAACTCTGCAAGCTGCCTCTTTCTGCTGGCAGCATCCACATTCATTCCTCTTCTCCTTTGTTAGCTAGAGTTCTTGTAATTATAAATCCACTGGGTTTGGGAGCAGCTTTGCATAGCTATGCCAAAACTGAACCATATGTGTATTTATTCGTGAACATTGTGCTGACATAAGAAAAACCGCTTGCCCTCTGGCAAGCCTTGGAGCAGCAGCTAGACTTAGTAACATCAAGAAGTGGGGCTGGGGAAGAGCAAGTCAGCACTGATAAATAAAGGACACAGAGCTATGGGACACCAGACGTTCAGAAGACAGAAGGGAATGCACTGACCACAGGTTAGTGGCTGATTCCAGAGCCTGGCATTCGAAGCGAAGTGGCCTGAGAGAATAGGACAGGCCCTGTGACTGGGCGCTGCAGGCAATTCCCTGCTCCATCAGGCTAAGCTGAGCCACAGGCTCAGAGCTGAAGTGCTTCGCTGGTGGTGGGGCTGAAAGCTGAAATGTTCTTGATGAACAACCCTGTACTAACACATGGTTCTTGTTCTGCACAGGGGAAGGGGCTGCAGTATTACTTCGCTCTTTGGAACCTCTTCAGGGTTTAGATGCGATGAGAGAGCTGCGCAGTGCTTCAAAGAAAGGACCCACAAAGCTGCTGAAGGACTGGCAGCTGTGTAACGGGCCCTCCAAGCTCTGCCAAGCATTTGGGATTGATAAGGCTTTTGACCAAAGAGACCTGACTCAAGATGCAGCCATCTGGATGGTACCTGGACATGACCTACCAGGGGAGCAGGATGTGGTAGCCACAACAAGGATTGGTATTGGCAACAGGGGAGAGTGGGCACAGAAACCTCTCAGGTTTTATTTACGAGGTAACAGATTTGTGAGTGTTGTAGACAAGAAAAGAGAGAGAGAGATGGCAGCAATGGGACATTTCCCTTGCAGCTGACAAGTCTTGCAAGTGTGCTACGGACCAGGACTTGAGCTGTGCTCTGTGCGATAGCCTCAAGCTATGTCATGGCAGCAGCTAGGGCAGACGTAGTGGCTTGGACATTTTTAACAATAAATGTACTTTATCCCAATGAGTGGGGCAAGGTGGAATTTTATTTGGGGGGGCAGACTAGCATGGGTCTCCCAGCCAGAGCTGAGGTTGGTTTTGGACACTAAAGGCCACTTTCTCCCTTGCTAATGGAGCCAGGCTTAATTAAGGTGGATGAGTGATGAAGGTTCACAGCTCTGACCTGCGGTGCTGCTCCCATCGCCCCTGGCCCCCAGTAGAGGCCATCACCTGGTTGCTGCACGGGAATAGTCAAAAGACTGGATGGCAGCAGGGCTGACTGAAAGCATGAGAGCTAGGAGAAGAGGAGGTAAAGGAGGGATCTTACCATTGTCTACAACTACCTAGTGGGAGGGGGCAGAGAAGACAGTCAGGCTTTTGTCAGACAGGATGAGAGGCAATGGGCACAAGCCGGAAAACAGGAAATTTTCATTAGCTGTATGGAAAAAATTTTCACCATGATGGTGGTCAAACACTGGAACAGGGGCCCAGAGAAGCTGTGGGGCATTTAAACTTCCACTGGACAAGCTCCTGCATGACCTGATCTAACACATTTTCTTTGAGCAGAGGTTTGGACAAAAGACCTCCAGCGACCCCTTCCAACCTATACCAGTCTATAACATCCAGCTTAGAGAACAAGCATGGTTTTTCGTTTGTTTTCCCAGCTGCTTTTGAGAGAAGTTCAAATCATACCAGTTTGTGAACCCCAACGCAGAGAAAGCACAGATGCTGAGATTTCTGCAGTGCTGCAGCCTGCCATGAGGTATGGGAGGGCGGAGAAACTCTAGGATTTAGGGCAGAACCTGCAGCACTGCAGCCTCGCTAGCAGTTTGAAGGGTGACAAGGACACCCTGTCCTCACCACCTTAGGATTCACTTGCAAGGAAAAAAGCTCAAGTTTTTCAAAACCCTTGTCCTCATTACATTAAAAAAATCTTGCTTGGTCCCTTCTGAACAGCCCTTGTTATGTCGATCTGAGTAGCTCACCTTGAGATGCAGTTGCTGGGGGCTGGTTGGAACTGAGGCCCTACAGCAATGGTGATCTGATTTTTAGGTCAGATATATAAAAGCAAAAGCAGTAACATCCCTGCTTGCCGCTGCAGGGGAAGACTCACTGAAGGGCCTGTGAATAAGTAGCTGTCATCTCATATCTGGTGCACTGTGGACGCTGTGCCTTGCTGATGGTAGATAAGTTATATAAAGCTCACAGTTTCACCCAGTTTGTGTGGGCAAGCGAAGCTGCTCTGTGAGAGCCTGCAACTCTGGGAAAAACTCCAGCTTGTGTGTGGTATAAGAGAAGGTCTTAAGGAGGAGCCTGACGATCTTTTACGAACACACAGCCCTGGAAGCCGCCACCATGGAGGTAAAGGTCTCCCCCACCCTTCCCTGGGTGTGCAGCACAGAGCAGTGAGCAGCTGTAGGGAAGTGGCCTCACATAGGCCAGGCCTGAGCTGGCATAAGCTCCTGCTGTCCCCAGAAACAGGGCTGTCACCTCTTGTTCTATCCCTGGCACAGCTGGAGGAGCAGTCCTGAACCACATCAGGAAACACAGCCACATACAGACCTGTATCTTGTTTTCCACCTGGCTAGCTTTAACCCAGGCCAGGTTCCCAGTCTTGCTCTCTGCAGCCACAGCCATGCTTGCAGGGAGGGGAATGAAGGAACAAAACAAGCCCTGTGGGACAAGTCTGAGCCAGCCTCTGGCTCTGTGGAACTAGTGGAACTCTGTGGAACTGGCTCCATGCACTTGCAGCTTCCAGTCCTGCTCCCCACCCCCAGCCAAAATCTGGAAACCCTGAACACCCACTAACACATAGGCTGCTTGGTGACAGCCGTGCTCCAACAGACACTTAGTAATAATGGGAGAAGAAATAATAAGCTGTAACACAGTGAGCCAGTCATTCTCGTTCAGGAAACTGTTTACTTGTGATACTTTGCCTTCCTACATGTGTCCTCACTGCTGCCAGATAACAACGATCAAACAGCATTCCTTGGTGCCCAGGGACATCTCCCTAAAAGCCAGGCCAACTCCACTCTGCCCTTCAGCAGAGGCCATGCATGCTCTGCCATGGGGACAGGCTGAATGACCCAGCAGTCATGTTGCTGGCCAGCAGAGAAAGCACCTCAGGTGCACCAGCGTACACCCAAAGGTGAAGTACTGTCAGTAACATTGCAGTGGCAATCTTGGACCACTCTCCCAAGCCCTGGGGGGGGGAGCAGGGTCAGAGAAGGACTGCAAACTGGCAGCGCCCGTGCTGTGAACGTGCACAGCATGAATCCAGGCTGAGCAAGTGCGTGCTGTCCTGCAGCAGGCCCCAGAGCCCTCACACAGGCCAGCCTCAGCTGTCACCAATTAGGGAGCAGATGGGAAATGGAGGCACAGAGGGTGTCGTGGTTTAGCCAGGGAGAACCTGCTCTATGTCACATGGCAAGAAGGAATTTGAAATCACCTCCTTTAGTTTTTAGGCGTCTTTTAGACTATCAGTATGGAGAGTGTAGCCCGTACCCTTTCTTTGCCAGTAGAGTCACTTTAAGAGAGACTGAAAAACTGAAATCACGGGGTCCTCGTGGCTGGTCACCACCAGCACACTGCGGAATTTGTCAAACAGCATCAGCAGTTGGGAGCGACGCATGTTCTCGTTGTACATGATCTCCTCCAAATGGTGTCGGCCTCGGAAATAGTGCAGCAACCTGCAGAGAGGGAGAGCAAGGGAGGCATGTGAGCCAAAAGCAAATGTACACAGCTAGAACTGATACTGCCACCCTCAAGGTTTCCTCTCCCATGAGACCCAAATCAGAAGGCGTTTGGGTTGTGTCCCTCATTTACATGAAAAGTGAAGTATATTAAATTGGTTCTTACCTTAGGCATGCCTAGCACAGAAATCCCCTGGAAAAGCAGGGGACTCCCCCGCTTTGGGGCTTTGCAAAGGTCCTCCTTGTATCAAAAGGTTTCCTAGCCTAGGGCACTTCCTGAGATTGTCAATTTTTGACATAGTTTTAACTCCAGAAATCAAGGAACCACAAGTGCCAACGAGCTTTGAGAAGTCAGGATGTGGCAGATTTACTTCTGCCCTCTCTTAGCTGGGTCCACAATGCACTTCATCGCAGCTCTGCATCAGAGGCCTAGGAACCTATACTTGCTTTTAGAACGAAGAGCATATTTTCCCCCCACAGCAGCCCAAGGGGCTTGGTAACTACAGGTCATGCACTCTTGAGGTTTGGTCAGCTTGGGTTGAGTGGAACAGTCACAACAGGGAGATGGAAATCTTGGTGACAGGCACCACAGAGAAACTCTGGGAGTTAAAAAGCCCCCCCGAGAGCCCCAAAACCTTGAAACCTAAGCTCAAACCACACTGGCTTCTTAAATTCCCAGTTCTCTTTAAATAGAGACGGCACAGATACCCCTTTGCTGGCCACCAACACGCTACAGACGTCAGCTAACCTCGGCCCTGCACAATCACAGCAACATCTAAGAAAAACCACGGCAGCCTCTTCACTGCAGCGAGTCCCCGATGACTGAGGACCTGCTCCCCAGACACCCTTCAGAGCCGTAACACCAAGTCAGCCCTCCAGACGAAGCTCAAGTTTACCACTTAGTCTCTTAATTGTCTTAACAACCTCCCAAATGTAGGAACCGTACTCACATGTCACTCAAATACCCGTCAAGGCCCAAACACATATGCCAGAATCACTTCCCCAGCTATGCAGACAGATGTGTGTCTGCAGGTGTTACATATCACGCTCTGCTCTGTGCTTCAGCAGCTTTTGCTTGTGTTTCCATACCCATCTGCAGTTTAGGAATATGCTGGCCTGCTGCTTCGTGCCGACTGACAGTAAAAATGAGTGGAGATGACAAGATCTGTTTTCCAGTTCATTCAAACAGACCTCATGCAGGAACAGCCCTTGAAAGACACCAAATATGCCTTAGAGCACTCCTGCCTCTTTTCACATGACAGCAGGATGGGGCCTCTCATGCTTTCCCTGAAGGACTGACATTTGCCTGGCTCTCTCCTGCTGCTCAGGCTAGGCACTCCTGTCACCCATTACCCTTCATGGGTGACTGGAAAGGAGTCACTGCACAACAAGTCTCCCTCCACGCTCTCCCTCTACTCAGCACAGAGTAGGTTTCACCTCTAGTCCACTGCCATTTGTGTTTCTCTGCTCCCCAGTTTGCCATGCCCCTCCTCTCACCCCCGTCTTCTTCCCCAAACAGCTGTATGTAAGCTCAGAGCTAGGAACCTCACTGCCTCATCCCTGCTGGCAGCCCAGGGCTGTGCAGCCCCCAGCACACCGCAAACTCCCTTCGGCTTTGATGTTCATCTGCCAGCTCTCAAGTTGGCACCATTATGTAGAACGTAACTGCTACATCTCTGTACCTGCAGTACAAACAAACAACAGACTGACAAGCTCCAGTCATATTTACCTTTCCACTATCTGGTCTGTGCATTTGCCTTTTGCAGTATCTCCCACTGGGTATTTAAATCAGGCTAAGTGGCTTCCTCCCCTGGGCCGATAGCAACCAGTGTGGCAGTGAGAAGTGGCCATTAGCAGGGACAGCAGTGCATGTACATGTCAAAACCAGACCATTCCCTGAGGTATTAACAGAAATTTTTGTATACTGTATCTTGTAACTTGTATCACTGTTCAGAAGAAAGCGATTTTGAAAAAAAAATTTAAAAGCTACATATTCTCTCCCTTCTACAAAGCTGCTCACTGCGATTGCCCGTGCTGTCATCTCCTGGCACAGCTGTCTTCTGTGCAAATGATTACGACCTGGCTTTCAACAGCAACACAGACTAAGCAGGAGTTTTCCAATATATAAATCCATCCCATATTCAAAAAGAGTCTGGACTTGTAACCGGTCAAGATGAAATACTTTCCACTCCAATAAAAGCTAGAGAGGATATTAAAGAATATCACAAAAATGCCGGCTGGAAGACACCTCCAAAGTCTAGTCCAGCATCCTGCTCCAGCAGGACTATTGCCAATGCTGTAGCTTTTTCTAGCCAAGCTCTGAAACCCTCCAAGGATGGAGATCTCCCCACATGCCTGGGTAGTCTGTCCTGGGCTACACCACCTTCCCAGGGAAGAATTTTTCCTAAAAGTCCAACTAGAATCTACAAAGCTGTGATTTGGGGCTCAGCTCCAGTGAAGATGGGTACTACCTTCACCTTTTTGAGCAAGGAACAATTACGGGACCCAAACAGGACATAAGATGGCACTTCTTGGGGCAGTAGCACTGCATTTGAGTCCCTCTTAAGCTGCACAGATTTGTCTGTTGACAGATGTGCACTTCCAGATCCAGATGGATGGAAGATTATTGCTTTCCGGTGTTCATCACTGTTCTCCCTTCTTCAAGTTATAAGAGCTGCCCCTCTAACAGCAGTGTAGTGGTTTTAAATGCTTAAAAAAAAAAAAAAAAAAAGTATTATCTCAGACTAGTCATTCAAATAAAATTAGCTTATTCCTGGCCAAGGAGGTATCCTTTTTACCAGCACTGCTTGAAAGCGGAGCAGAACTGTCTACAGCTTAGTGCCACCAATGAGCATTCCTCAGTGGAGTGAAGGATCTCCATCTCCCAATCTAAGAGCAAGAAAA
>VYZV01045005.1:14826-37282 GCA_013401275.1 Pandion haliaetus
TGGGAGACAAGCCATCAGTGAAGCCTCTGCCATCTGTTTAATGAATAACAGGCATTCAGACGCATAGACACAAGAAAATGTATTGGGCTGAACTTTATTACTCTGCTGAAAATAGCCCATCCCTTTGTGTGCATACAACTACGCTTGGAAGGGCAGTTGCAGTATATTTAGTGCACCAACTATGCATTTATAGCAGGAGTTTGTTCTGGGAGGCAGCTGATACAGCAGAGCTATTTGCCAGAGCACAGCCCTCATTAGGCTGCTATTCCTCAAAATGAAGCAAAAAGAAGAGCTGGCGCAGTAACCAGTACTAGGGTAACGAGGGAGATCAGCTCATTTACTGCAGCGGCTTCTCCACAATTGCTTATACTTTCATTAAGAGCAATAGGTTTACTCACTCACCTCTGATGGTTTACGGCACAAAAAAAGAGAAAACACGCCCACAACCTCCGAGTTATGGTGTCTCATAAAGCCACCAGTAACCAAGAGTGTCTTGCATAAACATTTCTATTTGTACACTCGCAGCATCCTACCCATAAGACCCATTTGTTTATCATATCTTCTCTCTTCCTCGCTGTTGACTTAAGAGTAAGCTATGCAGTTATCAATTCAATCTATAGTAGAATGGAATTTCAGACTTAGCAAAGCCATCCTGGGGATTCTGCAAAAGAACCTGGTGCACAAGCGAAGTGCAAAATAAACATCATTCAGACAGCTGCCTGGTTACGGCAGCCAGTTTTATGAAGAAATCAAAGTAATTTTTTGCATCTGCAATTCCAAAGCTTTCAAATGTCTGTTTTACCCAGATAATGGAAGCGATAGGGGAGCAATCATGGGGTCCTTCCCTCTCTTTAGGGTAACCAAGAAACTGCATTGCCACTAAACTGGTCCAAAGCGTCCCCCACAAATTCTGTCTTAACATATCACCAATTATGATTTTGTTTTTACTTTCCTTTCTCACTGGTTTTGTAATGACTTATCCGGTAATAAGGAAAAAATGTTTCAAAGTTCTCAATTGGCCAAAGTGTTGCCTCTCAGTCAGAGAATATCCTCTAAAGATGGAGGAGGAGACAAGTAATTCAGAGAGCAGTAACTACCCGCAAGCCTGGGAGAGCTCCATGAAAATACCTGAACACAGCATAGCCACAAACTTTGCCACAGGCAAGAAAAGTATTTTCTTGCTCTTATGGTTTCTCTAGGCTACTTGACTATATCCATCCTAGGGCGAGAACCAGGTTTTCAGGGGATCACCAACTGAATCTGGGAAGTATAGGAAAAGCTGCAGTACTTGCCTCAGATGGTTTTCTGCTCCACAAGTATGAAAACCAGTGAAAGTTGCATTCCAGTGATGCCAATGTGTTTTGAAATGCTTAGGAATAAAAAGTATTTTCCCCCACACCTTCTTCCCAGATGGCTGATTAGGAAGTCATTCTGCTTTTTACCATATGCAGAACCACATCTTACAAATTTCAACACAACAAAAATACGCAACAACAAAACTGTGTGCTGCTAATCACACATCCTAATGACTTTAACCTAACTGACCTAACATAACGAGCACCTCATCTCTGCAAAACAGACCTTGAAATGTTTGTAGACTGGTCTGTAAATGTATTCAAGCTGGCTTTGTGTCTGATGCTCTTTGTCTCAGTCTCACATTTGCATGGAATCTACAAACCTTAAAATACAGGATAGCTGGCTTGGAACTATCAATGGACACAAAATGACAATATCAGCATGACTGGGGCTTTGCTTTGCATGCTTAGAAGGTTTTTTCAGGCTATGCAGTTTTATGTCTACTGTGTGTGGACACAGGAAAACTGGCAGGCAACCAGTGAAGTCCCTGCTGTACAACCATAAGCCCTGATGCTCCTTCAAACATCCAGGACAATTTGTTAACAAGTGTTCCTGTGACACATATATTAGTTTTTGTCAAAACCTGATGTGCACAGATGAAATAGGTATAATGGGAACAAACCCAAAAGAATTTATCTTCCAAAATCCCAAGCTAACGGGACTTGCTCAGGAAATCCTTCAGTAAAACAGCAAGGATAAGAAAAAAAGATTACATTCTGCACTCCTCATTTCCTACCTTGCAAACATGCGAAGATCTTCTGGATTTTGGGCAGCAGGGACATTAAGGATAGCTTCCCGCTCATGTTCCAACAAGCTTGCTAGGAGATTCTCCGTCATCCTTTTATTTAGGGGTGAGTCCCCACCAGGTATCAACTCAGCACTAGAATTATCCATGCTAGGGCTTGTCAGAGTCATGTCATCACTACTAGCTATCAGGGGAAGAGAGAGACAGACACAGAATTTTTATATTCCTCAGCATAATGATGCAAAGATTATCAATTCAGGCTGTTTCTATGTAGTCTTTCTAAATAATCCCTTCAGATTTGTAGAGCAAAGAAAGTGGCTCTCGAAATGCTACAAGTATCTGCAATTAGTCATATGACAACACAGCGATTTTCTCAATGGGAAAGGCAAATGTCTCAACGAAGTCATCAATTTATGTGGAAAATTGTACTTCTGGAGACTATAAACAGTCCATAAAAAACATCTGAAAAGAAAATTCCCAGCCAGCTCCGCTGCAATACCATGAAGTGGTAACATGAAAAGCCTAACAGCACAGAAGGTGGGAGCAAGCAGAAAGAAAGGCCAAGAAGCAATATCCTCTTGTGAGCAAGCCAGAATAAGCAGATCGCAGACTTATCTGACTCACATTCCAAGATTTCTGCCCTAATTCATGACTTCTGTAAAGCTGAAAGTTGTACAGAGAATCTCTCCTGATATCCAACCTCAGTGGCATTCTGAAAATGCTATTCGTAATAGCACAGGCAGGAAAGTTTGGGGATTTCAGCACTGTATCTGATTTATACTCTTGAAAAAATGCTTTCCTGGAATCCCCCTGAAGAATGGCACTGAGAAGATTATAGAAATCAGGAGATGTAAACAGAAATCAACCATCTGTAAGAACAACAGCTATCTCCGCCTCTCCTTAGGTGGCTCTACAGCCCGCAGAAACCAATGCTGTTTGAAACAAATTCTCACAATTTTCTTCCTCTCCTGAAAACCAAAGTTCATGCAGTAACAGCAGTGCAGCCAGAGGAACATAGCGGTTACTTTTGAGTGCAGCAAGGAAGTTACTTTGAAAAAACAGGGGTACCTCTGATAAAAATATTTTACACGATCAAATGAGAACTTGGCAAATTACAAAGCACTACTTCTTTTTAAAAACAAGAATTTAAGGTCTAACAGCCCTTAACACTTTCACCAATGCCCAGCTCTAAATTTAAGAAGGGCTGGACCTAATTAGCAAGCACTCCAGCAAAGATGAGTCGTCTTGTTACCAAGGCCCGATTACCCTAAGCATCACTAAGGGAAGCACTAGAAGCGGGCTGTAGTCCGAACAGCAGAGAAAAGTGTGCTCATACTTGGAGAACCAAAGCTAAGAGCATTGGGAGTGCTTAAACTTCGGCCTCCAACTCTGGCAGTAAAGGGCATGTCTTCATCTTGGGCTCGGAAATCCTCCTCATTTGGTGGGACCATCAGACAGACGTAAGTGTGAAGCTGAATAAGAAGCCGATGTTGGAGCATCCATATCACCATTTGAATGAGCTGAGTCTGCAGAGTGAGAAATGAGGTATTAAGTGCCTGTGAAATAAAATACAGGAGGAAAACAATGTACAAAGGTTGGGCTTTGTGACTAAGGAGTCACAAGGAGAAATGCTTTCCACCCCACACAACAGTTTTCTCTCTTCTCCAATCATAAAAAGGTGACCAAGCACACACGTTCATCACATCCAAAGCCTTTTGTGGATGCTTAGGCTGTAATCAAACCTTTAATGATCACCATGTCTTTATGCAACACTGACCAGCACAACCAGTGTCCTCAAACAAACCAGCCACACCCCCTTGCCATAGCTCCAGCACCTGCTGTGTTCTAGCAGAGCAGCAGAATGCCCTCACCACATGATGCTTCAGCCATCCAAATGTAGCCATACAACCCCACCTGGAGCTGTTCAGCCCTCTTTTTAACAAAACTAGCTTAGGAGATGCTAAAAAACCGGGACGGTCTTCCTTCTGAGAGACCAGACATGGAAAATGCATCAGACAGATACAGGCCCCGATGCCCATGGCCAAACAGCATGAGTCCCGAGACCAGTTTGCTGATTTGTACTCAAGGCCCACTAAAATCAGTAATCACCGAAGCATTAATCCCAGAGAGGTCAGATTAAAGCGCAGGTTCCCCTAGAAAGCCAGGGAGAGGGCAGGGTGATGGGGCAGAGCTGAACCAATAAAGACAGGTGCCCAGAAGTAGGAGCCATTTGCTGTCAGTTGGGAAACTGCTGCATAACTGTGGGAGAGACTCTGGAGATCAGAGCCCTGCCAGGACTCAGCAATACAGAAATAGCACTAACAGCAGCAGAAACCTTGGCAGGAGACAGCAGCCTGCCACTGCCAAGTAGTCCCCTCTCAATCCAAAGGGTTAATATCCCCCATTTGCTTGCCATCCCTCTGCCATAACAGGACAGGCCAAGCTTATTAAGTCACCTAGGTTCAAAAGCACCGAGCGATGACGCTTGTATTAAACAAACATGCACAACACCTTTGTGTTACAGCAGCTGAAGACCTGCACAATGTCCCCAGAGCGATGCTGAAAGCAGTGGGAAGAGTGAGGGACAAGCATTTGTAGTTTCTTGGCATGGCCTACTTTCAGGAGTTTTGGAGGAGCATTCAAAACACATCACCATGTCTGAATTTCTGCACAAAAAGCCTTTTCATATCACTGCAGGCAACCCTTCCTATAGCTAACGACCCTGAAAACACTGATTCACTGACAAAAGCTGTTTGGGGATTTCATAGCAACCAACAATGTTTTGGTGAGAGAAACACATGCGGAATGAGCTCAGACTCTGAGAAGGAAGCTAGCTCTGCTGTATTAATCATCAGGATAACAGGCCAAATCTCAATAAAAGTCCCAAACCGAAGTTCATCAGTCCACATAATTTTCCTTTTTCCATAAATCTTCTAATTCTCAGTTCCTCCTCTGCTATCAAATCACAAAAGAAACATCTTCTGTTTGCAAACAGACTCACACCCTGTCTTTTCAGGGATTACCACTTTTAGGAACTGAATGGATTTTAATCTTAAAACATTATCTGGGACTGCCTTCAAACGGATCTTTTTCGGAAAAGCCATAATTCATTCTACAAGTTTAATAGAAAATCTACAGAAGAGGACGGTTGGCAAAAGATACCAAATGCATAGTGTTTTGCTAATATCTGAAAACAGCCTGGAAAAGCAAGGAGGCTTACTCCAGTGATTATGTTGTTAAAAACCTTCCTTCCAGGTGCAGGCCTGGATGGAAAGATGTCTCGTATTTTACTTACAGTTCCAACCTCTTGGCATGCAGCAATGTCTGATTAGCTAGTTTCACATCAAATGAAAGAGGTCTGCACATTTCACAGCACAGAATAACCCTGGAAAAATCCAAGGTAATTGAAGAAGACAGTAAGACAGGCTCTACTAGAATCTGCCGGGTAGGGCCTGACCTAGACCAGCCTCCGTTGGTCACCTTGGTGGTTTCATGAATTACAAAAATAGCCAGTTGCTTTCTTTACAGCACAGTGTGTGGAAAATCTTATCCAACACTCTCTAATTCTGCATACGCACCTTCACCTCTATGCTCTTGTGCAAATATCTAGAAAGCCACCCCTGAGCCAGCAGCTTTGGCTCAGCAGAACAAGAAGCCAGGCAAAAGTGGTGTTACAGCTTTACAACCGTAACACTGTACAACCAGTGACTGCCAAGTGCCTTTGTGCCCTAAGTGGGAGAGCAGGAGATCGGCTGAGACTAACTTAAGAACTAGAGAAAAGTGTTCTTCCATATTGAAGCGAGCCTGAACAATCATCCCTAGATAAGAGAAAACGATGATCATTGACAGTTATCTATAATAAGCTGGGCTTCAGCGGGAATTTGGTACCTCTTAAAATCTAGTCCTAGGAAAAAGCCCAAGCGATGCAGCATCCTGCAACTGGCACCATGCCCAAAATAGCGTGCTTTGTGCCTTCGCTGCAAATATGCCTCACACCATTTCAACTTTTTCCAGATTTAAACCTATTTCTTACCAAAAGCAGCAAGTGTTCTCACAGATAAGGTCTAGCAAAGGCTTTGCTAATACAATACATTGTGCTGCTTACCCTTCCGAACACAAACACTGAATTAACATCCATTCTCCATCAGCTCCTCTTGAGCTCTGATGGAGCTTACAGAGAGGTCTGCAGGAGAAGAGGCTTCCTTGCACCATCTGTGCTGCGCTGGCTGTCAGAAATGCTCTTCCTCCCTTGGAGATAACAGGATTATCTTCATGCTTGGTCTCAGTCGACTTGGTTAGCTGGGCTCCTTGCTGAAGCCAAAAGGGCTGGGAGTAGCTTCCCAGGTGAGGGTATACTTCAGTCCCAGGACTGCCTCCACTCAATCACTCATCGTCTGGCATGGTAGGAATCCATAGCCAGCCTTTTTTGGCTGAAACACCAGGACCATGATGGAAATATAAAATGAAACATTTTTCATTGCTTAATTTAACTACCAATCAACTCTAAATTTCATCTATATTCCTTTCATCCTTCCCATCTCCCCATGCTGCCTCTTTCCAGTCTGCTGGGGGGAGGGGGTCCTATCTGCCACACCATCTGGACCGCTCCTGCTGGCATGGATCGGCCCGTGGCCATCCCCTTCCTCTCCCCACCTCGCAGTGCAGCAGGGCCCAGGCAAAGTTAGAGCATGTTGTCACGCAAGGCGGCATGGAGGGCATTGGTAACAATACATTGCTTTGTGCTTATTGACAAAAGCAGAGAAGATGTATTAGCTTCTGAAAACACGGGCACTGTACATCAGTGCATCTGGGTAGTTTGAGACAGAGGAAAGCTCAGCCCCAAGTCTTGGAGGGACAACATCCAGCATTCATTATTCTCTTCCCTCTGGGAACCAAAGGGAGCATTTGTAAAACTCTTGAGTAATGTGTTAAATAAATGCATTTCCTGCAAGGATTCTTTAAGGCTTTTTTCTCTCCCAGGCCTAAAAATGCCAAGATAACCGGGACCAGCAACAGGTTCAGGAAAGCGAGAGGAAGACAGCAGCCCAGAAGCACTCAATCCTAGCTTGTTTCTTACTACATGAGGATACACTCTTAGTTAAAACAGCTTGTTTTGCCTACCAAAGTATACAAGCCCCCTTTCTCCAGTCTAGTTGGCACATGCACTCTTCAAGAACTGACCTGAGAACGAAGGGCTGCCTTGGGTCAGTAGGACAGCACCTTCAAAGTCACTGGGGTAAATGGATGTTTGCTGAAATATATTACCTTTATCATTCAAACCACACTGTTTTATGAAAAACAGATCAGCTGTTAAAATTTCTCCCTATTTTACAGAAAACAGACTCTGAAGACCCCTATTAATGTAGGACAAAAAAATTATTGTCTAATACTGCCATTTTAATCATTAGGTAACAGCTTTGAATTCTCATCTTAACCATTCCCTCCATTTAGGTCTAGAAAGACGTATTTTTTTAACTTGCCACACTAAACCCCCCTGATTTTATACCTAGTCCAACTGAATATAAATGCACCTTAATACTACTTCCATACCTCTGCCAACAAAAGCTCCTGTGACTCTTAATGCCTTCCAGACGCCCAGCAGAACAGTCCCATTTGCAGCATGTCTCAGAAGACACAACTGCCTATTCAGTATTTGCATGCAGCTCTCCTCCCACTCCCATCCCCTGACATACTCGCTCATTTTCCACTGAGCTATTACACAAAGCACAGCACGTTTTCCAGATACATAAGGCAGAGGCCTCATCTACCGCTGCCTTACTCCCAACAGGATGGCCAGACTTATTAAAAGAAAAAGTGAAAAATCAAACATACTTTGTTCAGCGGCAGCTATCATACTTTCCCATCTGTTTTTTTCCACAGTTATCCTAGCCCCATCAAGGGAGAATTAGGTAACTACAATAACAATAACAATGTGCATTATGATAAAGAGCTACAGTAGTGAAGGGGATGCAGGGAGGAAATGGGATGTCTAATTCACCTCGGTACACTCCTGCTACCTTTCAGGGGGAAAGACCCTCCTGCTATGCAACGTTTGTTCCTCAAGGCAGGGTAGAGATATGTTACAGCTTCTTCTGAAAGGTAAGACTAGCTGAGGCTACAATGCATGGATGAGGGGAAGCCACAAGCATTATCCCTTTCTCTTGGTTTGCAAAGAAACAGCGCAGAGTAGCTGGGTGAAGAAACTGATACTGTACAAAGAAGGCCTTGCACTGAAAAGCAGGTTAAAGCATTCCCACGCACCAACTGCAGTGCCTAGTACACATACTCTGTCAATGAATGTGCGCTGACCTAAAGGTTTTAGGTCACCAAGTGTTTCTGTGCTTTCACAGGAGGTTATGAAGGTGTGTGCACCACACTGAACACCACCAGAATTGCACTCTGGTATCCTCTGCGGTCACATCAAGGCTGTGCCACACATGAGAGGACAGCACAGGGACAGGAACCAACAGTAACAGGCAGCAGAATGAAGGACAGCTTCTTTGGGGTCAGGGTAGAGGAGACACAAACTGCTTCTTTTCCAGTAAAAACACTAAAAGGGAAGATGAGTTTCACTATTGTATCAGCTGGCAGGTTCTCCTCACCCCATGGCTGCACCTTGGTGAGGTCCAGCACCAGCAGCATGACCTAAACTCGTTGCTGTTCAGGACAGTCCCAGGCTGCGTTGGGTGGCTGCAAGTCCAGGTAACACTACACAGCACAGTGGGACTAACAGACAACTCACTGCCATGAAAAGGGGAAAATAGCTTCTGCTTTCCTCACTGATCCCCAGCTGCGGAAGTGCCTCCCTCATTCTGCACCGGCCCTGGAGCTTGCTGGATCTCCCCCGAGCAGATTTCACCTGCTAACCTGGCAGAAAACTAGTGCAGCTGAAACAAGTTAAGTGAATAGTCAAGCTGGACGGGAGCCAGAGCTCTAGCACAAAGGGAAGAGGGAAAGGAGGAAGGCATGTGTGCACACACCTGAGAGTGGAAGGGAGAAACAGGCCCTCCTCTCAGCAGCACCCATACATCATTAGATCAGCTGAGCTGTAGGCATAGGCTCATCCTCATGCTGCTGCAACACTGCCATCCAAGCAAGGCAGGTTAAACAGAGAGAAAGGGAAGCTGGCATAGAAATCACTACGCGAATACCAAAATATTTTCAAATTATAAGCACCACAGAGTTCAACTGCAATATACTGCTCGTCATCACAGGCAAGAAAAGAGATCAAGACGACAGGCTCAAGAATTCCTGTCTGTAGCACAGGGCACGGCTGAGAGCACTGGCAGTCCTGGCAGACATCACTCACTAGACACCTCCTACCTACTTGACAGACAGACACCAAAAGCAGAATGTAGCCACGCACGCCATCATTCAAGGCAGTCTTGTCCTTGTCCTCGCTCAGGCTATTGCAGGTCATTTGCACCTCCTACCAGCCAAAAAAATCCCACAGCACCTCAAGTACAAAAATGCCAGTGTCACATTTTTTTCATCTACTCAAAGGAATGGAGCAATTCCACCCATATAACAGTAAGCAAACAAAAATAACTTCGTCCTCTTTCAAATCAAGCAGTACGACTTTTTATAAAAACAGGAGGAAGGGCTCTTTAACAGCTTTCCTATTTTGTATAGTGGACTTTATTAATGCCTTCCGTATTTTCTGCCCATCCAGAAGCACATGCCAAAAGGAGGGAGCCAATCCCACGCTTAAGACAAGAATCAAATGGGATGGATGCCATGAGACCGTAACAGTTTCTGCCGAAAATACAGCCCTTCCCACAGTACTGACCTTCTAGCACAGATGACCTTCAGCAATACAGAGACAGTAGTCAGCATGATGAAAAGCACAAGGTAACAGACTACTAGTGAAAATCTTCAAAGTTAAAAAAAATCCACATCCCCTCCTATGTACACAAAGAACAAAATTACAGTGAAAGGTCCCAACTTTGTTAACTTTTTTCAAAGGCAAAGCAAACACAATCTGACAATATTTACAGTTCAGAGTACAGCATCTTTTATCACTGCACAGTGGAACAAAACCCGACCCCCATTTCATCAGATTATTGCTCTATCAACTAGATCTCTATTAATTACAATTGGAGCCTGACCACTTCAGGACAGGGTTTAGACTCATCTCTCTTCAAAGGCTAGTTCCTAACAAAACAATAATACAAAGAGTTCTACATAGGTAAATCAAAGTAGAAGAAAATTTACTGATATGAAAACATCTAAAAACTCTCTCTGGTCCAAAATCCCCCAAGAACTGTCACACTTAGCTTTGTCAAAAAGAAGCTTGCCATGACTCAAAGCAACCCACCAGTGTATGGTGGTCTCCATCTTCATGTACATGTCTTGCCAATGTGGCCCCGAGTCTTCTGCAACCACAGTTCTCACCTACCCTTTTCAGATTGTAGAAGGTACTTCCATAGCTTTTCACAGCATCATCCTTCGTCCTTCCATACATGCTGAAAGGATGATGAAAACAAGCCGTGCTGTTGACCTTTAGGACCCCACCATGGACAGGTGAGCATCACAGAGAAAAGGCACATGCTCTAAAAAAGCCATTTTAGTCCTCCAACAGCTCTGGCAAACATTGATCACGCACTGTTGTTTCAAGGCATAACTACAGCAGTAAGTGGCAAACTTTCTTTGTGTATTTTAAACAAAAGTAGGATGTCTGAGAATAACCAGAAGTATTGAAGGAGAAGTATTAAGGCAAGTAATTAATTTTAAAAGGAGTACTGAGAATAAGAATGCCTCCCGAAGCTACTGCAGCTAGAATAAAACTAATGCTATTAATTCAGCTTCAATTTTCAGGACACTGATTTGTCTGTAACTACAATGAAGTACTGACAAAAACAGTAAAACGGCTCTTCCCCTACCTCTCAAGGTGGCAGCTGACCAGTACATACTATTGGGATTAGACGCTACATCATTACTTACCTTTATCTCTGATCATAATCTCTGCCGACCTGTAATTACAACAAATTCTTCTCTCACAATTGTGCCTGTGTGCGCAATTGATGTTAATCTTCCAGGTATTTGAACAGTGGCTAAATTCATATAGCCAGCAAGTCATCAAAGTATGAAGGCTAGCAAACAACACTACAAGAAATCAGCTAAAGAAATCTGCCTATGCTTCCTTTGTCACAGTGTGTTCAGAGGACCAAGCTTCTTCATCTGGGAATATAACAGCATCAGCCAGAAGACCTCATATTATTGAGCTCTTTCTTGCATTTCACCAGTTCCCAGAAATGCTGCAAGCCATGATCTATGCGTAAGCAAAACAACAACTCACAAATCCAAAATCCATATATTATTATCCCAAATCTGAACATTAAAATGCTGATGCTGTAACACATGGACTTCTGTTGACTACATGCTGAGTCTATTTCCTCTAACAGCCTTTAAACAATTCCAGTTTCATAGCAAAAGCTAAGTGACTAGACAGTTTGCTTTTAGAACCAGATTGTGAACTTAAAGCAGATGGAATGTAATAAAATCAAGTGTGATTGAGAGGAATCCACAAACTTGCACTCAGCCCTACTAATTTATAACAGTTTTCAACAGACCAAATGCGAGTTTCAGTTTTCCCTACTATATCACTCAAGGAAAAAAAACATTCTGATTTTTCTTTTAGGATTGTGCTTTGCTAGCACAGAGCATCCGCACAGCTTCACCTTGAACATCCCCACAGCTTTTTGGCATGTGGATATGAAACAACAAATCATATGGCTGGAAACACAGTAATTGGCAACTTTTAAACCTGCAATAGCAGGTTCCTGACTAGGTACTCCAGAAGCAACACCATTCCTTGTTCTCATTAGTGGGAGAACGAGGAGCTCTTGTACACTCCCCATCTCACCTCCTGAACGGGTGGTGCGAGTGGATTCTTGAACTCTGAGAGTGACACTGGGAGGGAGAACTTGGAAAGCATCGACGGCAGGTTGTGGCCCCGGAACTGACAAGAAAACGCATCTGCTAATGGAGAATAACTACAGGAAAGAGGTAAAGGCAGAAATCAGTTTCATATTGCTGGTCAGTGTCACATTTATCCATTTAAGCATTACAGAAGTGCCAATTCCCAAATGAAACATTCTCTGTGACCTAGAAAAACAGCAAGGATAGTTTATGGCATGTTGCATCCTGCAAAAGCAAGAAGCATATGCACTTTCATCTTGGTGTTACATTCAGCTCCAGTACATTATTCAAGGTGTGGAGGGAATCCAGAGAAGAGAAACAAAAATGATAAAACGTCTAGACCTGCGCAGTCTCTGATCAAAGGAACAGGGATTGGGCAGTCAAGAGAAGACAGAGATGGGCAGGATAAACACACAATCTTTTAATATGCAAAAATGCAGCTGCAGATGTGACTGTTCTCCATGCCTATGCTGACAGGGCAAGAAATATTACCGATCAGAAGTAAACGAGAGTCCAGTTAAGTATTAGGAAAGCTGTCTGTCTTAGGATTTCCATCTACAAAGGTCTTCAAGAACAGCACTGCCACATGTGACACAGGCACAGTTGTTCCTGAATGACCTCAAGGTCCCTTCCAGCCCTATTTTTATACTTCCATCACATAAGTTTTGATTTAAAACTATTTTCCTATAACTGAGTTCCAAAACAGATTCTAAAAACGTCTAAAAATCCAACACAGAAACGGTTGCCAATTTCAGCTGAGCAAAAATGCCCACCACTACCTCCACAACTTCCTTGCATTGCCACTGCATGCTCTCAAAATGGCTGCAATTCCTTCTGTCTGCGAGAAGGCATATCAGTATAAAATGACATCACATAAAACAATACAATAGTGATAGCAGCACTACCCTGATTTGCTACTTTTGATTAATTTCAGGTGATGCTGTGTGCCAGATACACAGATAGTCCGACGAAACACTCAATTTATTTAACTTAACCATGAAGTAATTTGTTTTGTAAATGTTTCCATATTGCTTCAGATTCATACAGCCTGATACAGACATTCAGTGAGCAAGCGTACTAAAAATACTAAAAGTAGCTTCACAGGATAAATATTGCTTCCAAGGCACACATCACTGCAGATTCATATTGATCTGCTATGATGCTCCTCCCTACCGCACACAAACTCCTATATGGCTTTACATGTTCAGGCATGTGTAATAGTTTACGTTTTGTACAGTCCCAACAAATTCATACATGAAGAAAGATCACACTCTCTATCCAGTAAAACAGGGAAGGAAAGCATATCTACACTTCTCACCACTTTGTTGCTACAGTCAGTTGTTTTCTTTCTACTTACAGACAGACACTGGCATTTGGAGAAAGCATGTAGACATTGTTTTCACACAGCGGATAAATAATAATTGCTTTTCCCCAGTAAACAAGATGTGCAGCAAGCTGGAAAACCTGCATTGAGAAAACAGGGAAAAATTAGGGGAGCAAAAGCAAAATTCAAAGTCTCAGCAAGAGTTCCATACAATGACAGAAAAATCTTGTTTGAGCTGAAATGAAAGAAAAATGTTCCATCCTTTAACCCTGCCTTCAGAATAAATTCACAGTTTAATATAACATGTGGCACATCAAAAAGCATTTGACAAGGTTATGAATTTCCAGAGGTTCGCTTCACATTTCTAAGCAACTTAGTATTTCCTGCCTTAAAAGAATTTCTTCAAACTATATCAACAGAAGTTTAGTTACTTTTCATGCCCCAAAACCCTATTTTTGTTTATGCACAAAATGCATTAATTGTTATACATGAAAAATAGAAGAATCAGCCTTTACTATGACACAAACATAAAGGAAACCAACACTGCCTTTTTAATGCACTGAGATATTTCAGTAATGAGTTACACAAAGTATTTTAATGTGTTAAACAAGTCAGTGGTTGTTAATGGCTCTGGAAGAGCCACATAAATAGCGTCTACAAGACATAAAATCCAGCCTGTATCATTAGATGCATTTAACTTTGCTTTATTGTGGAGAACAAAACTACAGAAGCAGTAGGGAATTTCCAGAGTTCATCCCATAGCTATATAACGCCAAGTAACACCACTGTAAGCAGACCTGGAAATTTTATTACAAAACAGGACCTTTCCCTTCAAGTAAAAGAAGGCGCGGATCTACAATCGGGAGCGCCTTAGATGACAAGCAGTGTTCTGCCCTGTCACACAAAGCATAGATTGCATTCCCAGATCTGAATCAACCCTTAGAAGCATGGAGTGGCTCTCCCCTCTCCCGTATCATCTAATATAATCATCAGGCCTGACAGGCAAAGGGCCACAACGACCGCAGTCATCCACAGTGGTCTCACAGTGGCCTCATGTCTCCCATGATTGCCAGAGCTTCACTCCCTCCACTGGCAAAACTTCCCTTTTCAAGGGCTCATCACATCACCTTGAGCAATTCAGATTTGAAATCTGGTTGTCAATACTGGAAACGCACTCGGAAAGAGCTTCTGGCTTGGAGAGACTGGCTCAAAATTTTTGCCCAAGCCTAAACTAGAGCTTCTTCCTGGGACTTTGCAAAGTTCATGCACTATTGTACTAAAGGAAATTGATAGGTAGGTTTGCACAAGCTTTCAGAGCCCTTTAGTAGAAAAGATCTTGGCAGATCCAGGGGAAGCAATGTATTTGGCCACGGCAGCTGTAAGCTTTCACTTGCATTTTGGGTGCCTCCATTTGCACATAGACATCAACGTGGCAGAACCAAGACAGACCACTGTGGTGTAAGTCAAGAGTACTATTTGGTCTGGTTTTAACTACCTAATGGGAAGGCACAGAGAAGACAGAGCCACTCTTCTCAGAGGGGCAGAGGGACAGGACGGGAGGCAACACACAGAAGGCGGAAGATGGGAAATTCCCATTAGATATGAGGAAAGTTTTTCACTCTGATGCTGGTCAAATGCTGGACCAGGGCCCGGAGAGGCTGTGGGAGGTATACCTGGAAGTATTCAGAATTTGAACAGACAAGTATGGACTTGCTCTGAGCAGTGGTGTGGACTAGAGACCTCCAGGCACCCCTGCAATTTGCACCCTACAGCAATTTGTGATTTGGATGTGGCTGCAGGACTGTCGAGCCCTGTCACTGCACCACTGCCCTCTATTTCTCCAACCTTTCCCCAAAAGCTTGTGCTTGCTCTGTGCACTCTGCTCACACAGAGAGAACTGACATGCTCATGTACCACAGAAACCCACTGGCACACAGAAAGAAAACACCTCGTGATTTAAAAGAATTTCAGCTGCCGCTGACAGTTCCTCATACCTGCAGCAATGCTAGGTCAGCATCTTGAGCCAGTTGCTGCAAATTCTTCACAGCAGAGGTAGTTTTAATTACTCTCACCAGGGCAGGAGAGCAGTCCAATGGGAGCTCATTAAGCAATGACTTCTCATCATTTAAAAGTAATAAGGCATGGTAAGGCCTGCAGAAAAATAGAATACATTTGCACAGTAAACTGCAGCTTTTCTGAAGACTTAGTTATTCCCAGACCATGATATCTGGGGTCAATCTACTGGTAAAAAAGAACTTCTAATATCATCCTTTTGCGGTCAGTTGGTTCAGAATAAGCTTGTTTTTATGTCACAAGGTAAGATGCTCCCTATAAAAAGGTGATAGATGGTTATACATTAACTGGATGCCCCAGTGACTAGGAAAAAAAAGACTGCACTGTGCTGGCATGCAATTAAGCTTGGAGAACTAGTCTGAAAACTGCTCATCTGCATTACTGAAATACAAAATGGAGTAGAAGAAAGGAAGAAAGCAAGAGTTATTAGTTACTTTTGCAGATAAAAAAGCTGTAAACATGGAATGCAGGAAATAAGATATCACAGGGCCTGGGCTCTCTTTCTTCTAAAAGCAAAATTAATTCTGGGTCAACAGATTAAAACGAACACACAATTCCTCTGACTGGAAACAGCACAGGCCTCTCATGCAGCATCACCTCAGCACAACCACCCAATTTTAACACAAAGGCTGTGGCTTCATACCGCCACGTATACAGCAGCATCATGGTACCACAGCATCAGCTTCACAGAGTCCCGTCTCAGCCCACACCCCCACCACCACTACAGCTCAGTGTTACATCATCCCCTCAGCTGTGCCAGGACAGACATTTGCAGGACCACGCTTGGAACTGGAGGAAGGGCCGGCCACACTCTGAAGGACAGGGCTTGCTCTTACCTGATAGATTTCAGGCTTCTCTCAATTGCTTCAGGAGGTATGAAGTTTGTGGCAACATAATGGATTTTATGAGGCAGGCAGAAACTCACTTCCAGCCAGTTGTTGATATGTAAACGGACCACCCCTGTTGTGCAGAGACTAAAATAGGAAGAAAATAAATACATACAGCATTTACCATGTATAACAAAGGAAAATAGTGGTCCAGATTCACCCCTGCACAGGAATTACATCAGGACAAGAAAAGACTGAATGTACCCTGTCTAGCCCCAGACTGGCTGAGGACCAGCTGATTCCTAGCTGCAAGGGCTTCCTTAGCCTGTACTTACAGAGCATTATCCCCTACAAGACTTTGGGGAGATTTGAAAGACTTCACCCCACTGATCCCTCTTCTCTTAACTTTGCAGCAGTATCTCAAGTTAAAAGAGTTTCTTGAAGATCTACTGCAAAGCACTGGAAAATTCCCTAAACCGGAGCTGCAAAGGACAAAGATGAACTGGGCACAATGTTTTCGCCTCCAATTTCCATCTTCCTCTCCAAGGAAAAAGGAGATATCTGTACTGAGCAAGGGGTGTTACAAGCAGCATATTTCCACAATAACGGACTCCTTTGGTTCTGCTTAGGTTGTTTGTTTCCTACTAACCTGCTTCTCTGTGACACATGAAATCACAAACATGCTTGTTAAACGGTTTCTTCATTCTAGGAAACCACAGGGACTAAGCTAAGCATTTAAGCTGACTTCAGACAACAGGATTGGAGTGGAAATGATGGACATCTCAGGAATGACGATAAAGTCTGACCCTTGTGTTCAGCCTGAAAGCAACTATAAGCCTCTTTTACTGAAAAAAACGCAGAAAGCTGGGGAGATTAGAGCAATGAACGTCATTCAGGTAGTTTTACAGAAGTCTGTAAATCTAGACAACAGATGAAATATACCTAGGCAGGTAACTATGTTTACTTAAAAATAGGTAAAGATACCATAAGGGTACCATACCATAAGGAGCTAAGCTAGCACCACCTTGTAAACCTTCACAATGCTGCCCAGCCCGCAGGCAGGAAACACTGGCCTAGGAACAGCTTTGCTACAGGCAGTGGGACTGAGCGGGGAGGAAGAGGCAAGGCCCACCGCATCTTTTCATGTATAGTGAGTTAGGAACACATATAAACTCATAATCAATCTTAAGCAACAGCTAATCTTGTCTACACTGGAGAGCTGAATTTCTCAGTATGTCCTTTGATTTAAACTTAGTTCCAAATGAATTTATTTTGGCCTAAAATCAAATTTCAAAGTTTGCACTCTGAAAATTTCAGTGTGAATTTTAAATTCAAGTGTGTTGAGACTCGCAATATGACTTTTGTGTTGGTAACGCCCACGAATTTCCCCTCTACACAAAACAGATTTAAAAACATGCCAGGAACAGGCCGGGAGCAAATACATGTCTTGGAAACTCTTTATGTGGTGATTTAAACATTTATACCTAGCATTCAATTGTAGGCCACAAACTAACATGCTCTTTTTCAAGTTCATCTGGTTGTATACAGGGTTTAGAGAGACCTGAAAATTCAGCTTTAAAACAAAAACATTGGGTAGCTTTGGCAGCCGGTATAACTATTCACCAAACCACAACAGAGTGGTGAGAAAGCAAACATGATCCCATCCTGCCTTGTGCATGATCAGACTCATTAAAGAAGATCTCACTGTAGACAATGCTTTTCAAAAGCAGAAGCCATGGTTTTGGTTCTCAAAATCTTGCACTGACCTCCAAAAAATACCGATTTTTCAAGTTGCAAATGGAGCAGATACTATATATGTTTTCCTTTTTTTAAAAGGAACTGAAAGGATGAATCCACTGCCTCTCTGGCACTACCACCTCACATCTGATCAGAGGCTCCAAACCCTGAAGGAACATGCAAAGCACAGCAAACACGTCCATTTTTCTTGCATTAAATGCTGCAACCCCAGTAACACTGCTTATCCCACCAGACATACACCGACTGACAGATAAAGCTGGATTCTCCAAAAATACATCAAGGTAAAGGGCACCCTGAAGCAGCAGTTATCCACACTATCTACCGGGCCAAATACTCAAAAAAGAAAACGTGACAATAAACGAACGGGACAAGCAAATTAAGAGACTACCTGAAAGCTATTGGGGTTGTTAAAACATGTTACTGAAAAGAAGCAGAGATACACGAAAACATGAAACACTTGCAGGGATATTTTCCCTGCATAGTTTAACACTCAGGAAACAGAAAAATACAGTTGGTTCCTTTCATTCTTTGGTCCAAGTGTACCAAGGCAGAAGCTTTAATTACATAACTACACTCTCCACAGCATAATTTTGTCTACAGTGCACTATACAACAACAGCCTAGAATTAAAGACAACAAGAAAACCAGATTTTCAGTTCTGATCTGGATCTTAATTTCATTCTTCTACATTTGTATTCAACTGTACAATTTCAAGCGTTCATTATAGCTTTATGTACATGATTTCTCCTTCACCTGCCTCTCCTTGGATGGAAAATAATTTAAGTCTCTGGTAATTTGACAAGGAATAAACTACATCCTCCAGCAGCAATGTATGAGACTACATTTAGCCAGCCAACAGAGTTAAATGATTTCATTGATATATATGCAAAGATTCATGCAACACAACATACAGTCAAGTCACAGAAAGTGAAGTTCAGATCCACATTTGCCTTCATCTTTACAGATTCCCCATGAAGTCATCTATTTAGCAAGCTTTTTACTGCGAGCCTCGCAAATCTCCATGAGCTGTCCCCATGATCTTTGGTTGAGGACCAGCAGACCCAGAAGCCACCTTCTTTTAGGGGCAGAAGTAGAATGGCAAAAACCAGCAATAGAAGAGAATACCAAGAAAACAAGTTTTCAAAGTTGCATCAGGGAGTCACCTAGCTCCAATTATACTTTATTCTTCTTAACGAACTAAAATTGTGGAGCAAAGAGTCCAGCAAGACGCAAGACCATGGGAAGGTGAGAACACTGCATCAGCTGTATTGCACACCATGAACCTCAGGGACACAATTTAAGTAGCCTCTGATAGGAAACCTAGAATTGCACAAAGNATTTACAGAAGGCCCTCTCTTGTTCTTTGCTCTGTTCCTAAATACTCTTCACATTTTATGAGGATTTTTTGCAGTGCTAGTGCACCCTGAGCTTTTTCACTGAACTATCTGCTGTAATTCCAAAAGCTCTTTTCAGAGCAGTTATCTACTATATAAGGGTTGTTTGGCCTTACATGCATTCTTTTACATCTATCCATACTGAATTTCATCTGCAGTTCTAGCAGTTAACTGGTATCCAGAGACCTTGCTGCAACTTTTCCTTTTTCCCACAGACCTCAAGAGTAATTGGGCAAAAACAGCTTCATTCCCCATAATCTAACTGGCTATTAAACCAAGACATTCCATTTTAACCCATGAAAACTTAGTTTCAACACTTTTTCTTTTAAAATCTCTGGTTAGATAATATATGATGAGTGATACTGAGGGATACATGGTGAGGGATTAGGATGCTGAGAGAAGATATCACAGTCTAAAATTGAGACAGAGAGAATAAATAGGAAAAAGCTGTTTAACGTCTCTCTATCGTAAGAGCTATGAGACATCTTATGATACCAGAAGGAGCAAAGTTCAAAAGAAATAGAAAGAAATACAGAAACTAGTTAAGCCATGGACCTCCTTATCAGAGGATGCTGTGGTTGTCAAATATTTACTCTGGCTTGCAGCAAGGNCCAAAAGTTGGCCAGTATGCCACAGAACTGCAGCCTTCTTTTTCATAACTATTGGCAAAACAAAAGACAATCCTGCCTCATGTTTTATAAAAGTTATAAATTTTTATATATACACACCTCATTTTATGTCTATCCTATTTATATCAGAAATTAATATGTTTTCTAGTTTGGTGGAGGTGAGCTTGTAGCTTTGGAGTTTGTTTATTTTTGCTGGAGGTTGTGAATACTTAAGAGCTTTGAAATGATTTCACATTCCCTTGTAAAGGACACATTGACGGTCCTTTGATCAAATACCTGTAGCTGGTTTATATTTTATAGTACAGCCACACAAATCACATCTAATAATTCATTAAATCTCATATAATTATTCCACTTCTCCCTGAGCTGCTGAGATAGGTTAGATCTACCAGTCAGTTCAAATCCCACTAGGCTAAAAAAATATAAAGGCTTTTTGTGTATTAAAAAGAAAAAACAAACCACCCAATCCTCCCCAAAAACCTCCCCATACTTTCACTTTTATTCCAGTATAAAGCTAAGAGAAGTTTGCTAAAAACAGACAGGCAGTTAGCTAGCATCAAGCTAACATACTATCTGCAGTTGCAGATAAAATTTGGTGAAAGCTGTCTTAATTCCCTAAATTGAACACTGGCTTAAAAGAGACACCCATTGTAACACTGGTAAATTTGGCAGTGCTGGAAGTACTGGCCACTGGACTTTCTTGGTCCTAAAGCCATTGCTTTTTGTTCCACACCAATGCTGGAGCTTGGTGACAAGATGAACGAAGACTCTCAAATCTATTTTCTGAACTAATCAAAAAGAAACATTCTAGTTTTCTCCATTAGAGTCAAAAAAGCTCCCAGGAACTAGATGTTGATTACCTTTAAACTGTCAGTTTAATAATACTCCATTACTATAGCAGCAATAGTGTTACAGTCAAGATGACCTGTCTACTGATTCCTGCTTTATAAAATCCAGGCATTTCATTCAAAACGCAAGGGACATTTTGAACTATAAAAAGACTCGTACACTTGTGGTTTTCTACAAACTAACTTTCTAAGGGACATGTTGAGTCTTGCCTGAAATACCTCAGCACCATCTACAGGAAACCAAGGGCTAGACAGCACCTCTAAAGCAACCGTGATAATTCAAGAGGCCTTCAAATGGAATTGCAGAAATCAGCAGACACTAGGAAATGCTGGCTTGAGTGAATCTCAAATGGAAAGCTGGGTTCCCATCTGCAACTCAAAGTGCTCTCTCCACTTTACTACACTGTTCCCCTATGCCAAAGGCTATGCCAGAAATCTCTGTAAATTTAAAACAGCACATTGTCACTGTATGCATTTGAAGACTTACCATCTCCAGCAGCCTTTTCTCCTCTAAAAGAAACAGACAAAATCTTTCGATCTTTCCTCTTAGGTCATTCTCACTCCTCCACACTCTCTAGATGGCCCAAATCCTTTCTGAAATGTGGTGCCCAAAACCAGATACAATATTCATCACAGCATGGGCTTTACAATCCTGAGTAGCATCTGTTCCTATCTTACAGACAAGACTTTTATTTTATGCATTCTTGTCTATTTGCTTTTTCTGCAACCCCATGTCACTTGTGACTAACCCTCATTTCACAGAAGACCACGCAGACTTCACTCCAGAGCTGTTCCCACACAGGCATTCTTCATCTTGGAAGTGCAGAATAAAAATCCTATTTCCAGACCATTTCTTCTACCTCACCAAAAAATAATTTTAATTCTATGCTTGCCTGGCAAGGTGCTACAGCCCCTCTCAACTGATCTTACTGCAGGTGTAATAAGCATATTTCCACTCTTTTGTATGAAGCATTAATACAAAAAAACTGCAGAACACCACCTTATTAGCCAGCCAGCCAACAACACTGTTAACTACTCTTCAAATAGAGCTTTCCAATCAATTGCAAAGACATTTTATATTTTTACCAACACCTTATTTCTTACATTTGCTTATGACAATGTCGTGCCAAAGTGTCAAAATATAACTTGCACCACTTCTCCCCCACTCACAATGCCTAAATGAGGGAGACACTGCCTTATTTTACATCTGGAGGCCGGCACCAATGTGCGTTTCTCCATGGTCAGTCTATTCCTCCTTATGTCATGGAAGGGTCGTATTAGCACACACCATGAGCTTGGGCTATATGTTCCTCCAGTCACAGCTAAACGCCACAAGATGTCACTGTGTCACTAAAATATTTGGAAACAAGATCAGGGTTTACCTAGTCACAAATACATAGCCCTAGAGGAACAGAAAAAAGTAAGTAGTAGGTGAAGTTTAATATTAGAATTACAGGCTACATAAAAAGTGCCTTATTTTAAGCTTTAGTACAGGTTTTGTGCGAGCTGTATCGAACAATATACAACATTTCTTCCAAACAAGCTGAAATTCACAGCTCTTGAACATAACAAAGACCAGCTT
>VYZV01045019.1:639-10762 GCA_013401275.1 Pandion haliaetus
TGGTCTCAGTTGATAAGCCTTCCTTGTCAGAGCAGTAACTTAAGAAAGGAAGTTTGGATGCTGCAGACCGACTGACTCATCATTCACTATGAAATATTGAAATTTAATTAACTCCGGTTTTCTGTCATGACCGCTAGGAGGGCCACGGACAGTGCTTCACTTGCAAGAAAGCTGTGTCTTTGCAGAATGCTGCAAAGCCCTATTTTTGGCTGCTTATGAGTAAAAGATAAATGCTTTTGTACCCTTTTATTTTAGATGGTCTCACTAGCACAATAAGCCATTATTTCTGCAATGACAGTTCTGACACGTATGGTTTTCACCATAATTTGAATTTTGCCCATGTTTCATGTCACCTCTTCAGCCATTTTCCAAGTAAGCTTACAATAATGCGAGACACAGAAGCTGGTCCACTGACCAGGTCTCTAAACATATCCAACCCATCAAAAGCTCTAGGAAGAAACTTGCTACCCTTCTTGTACAAACTAGGGGCTGGACTATATCCTCTCCCTTCCAACCCAAGTTGTTCTATGAAATGTTCCTCTGAAGTCACCAGATGCATTTCGCAAGCCAAAAAAGCATGGACAGGTCTCCCATTCCAACAAAAGTTGTGTTAAATACATAGCATTACCCTTGACAGCTGTTTATCTACACAAATAAGTTGTCTCCAATAATTGTCGTGACCCAATGATGTCTTCTGAAACTTACTTCATATACACAAAAAACATGTAGAATTTATTTTCAGCCATAGCAATGGCCTTGTAGCTCAGCACCAACTGCTTCCCCTTTCCCTAACTTAGCAAACATGTCTTTTTGTCCTTGGCATGCACTCTTCAATGAAAATCCAGGACTACCCTGCTAACATGATGCGTCATTTGAAAATGGGACCTGATTATCACAAGCTTCAAGGTAAAAATGACTAACGTGTTTGGGAGAGCGAGACCTTTGTAAATTGTATTACTAACCATACAAGCACATCACCAAAGGCTCAGCGTTTCTACAAGGGGGATGTGACTCATCACTGCTTCTCACGTTGTCATTTGTCCTCTGCTTACGTTTTTGTTTCTCCCCAGTGAGGTAAGGTGGGGGTGGGCAACACCATTTTGTAGAAGAATCGCCATTAAATATAAAACTAGGAAAATAACTGGAAGAGTACATTATAGAGGACTAACCACTAACCTAAGTAGCCACGCTTACTTATGTACAGACTTCTATTACAGAAGCTTCTCTTTGGAGAATGGTACTTCATTTGCATTAATTTGTGCCAGTATTGTGTTTGTTTGGAACAGAGTAGCTGATGCAAATAAAGCACAAGAAATTACTGTTATATGAAAAATAAAATTATGCATCTTTTAAAGCCTACAATGCATTACCCATTCTAGTTATTATTTGGTGTGTTTTTAAATCTTAGTCATACAGGTTAAAAAAAAGAAAAAAAGAAAGTAGGCAGCTATTGAATTGAGCTATACTTTTCTACAGGTTAGCTAAAACAACCATGGAGATCCTAATGATAGCTCATAAAACAATGAGAGGTTCATTGCAGATGCTAAGTAATTAAAAACCACATGCCAACAGAACACTAATGATTCCACCCGAGTGTCAAAAATTATTTCCCAGTTGTTCATCATGCTGTTGTTCTACATCAATGAGAAAAATACACGAGACACATCAAAACTATCTGGGAAGTGGGAGGACAACTAATAATTGAACTAATTTAGTTCATGTTAATATGGAGTCCGTTTTTCCCAACACTGACAAAAAACTATGACAACCAGTTCTCTCATTCTAGTAGCATTTTACTGTAATGATACTGTTACTTAGGGGTAGTAATGTTTTTCTATGTCCTCACCTCTACCAGATAAGCCATCTGTAGAAACGCTGACAATGTAGATCAACCAGTACTGAACTGTACACCATTTGCAAATTCTAAAGTGGTGTTCAAATTCTCTTTGAAAAACAAGTCTTTCACTTCTGAATTTGTATAATGTAGTTTAAAAAAGAAAATAAAAAATCAGAAGCATGTCCTTAGTTTAGAAAATATTTTGAGTCATTTACTGTCAAAAGCTTAAGTTCAGGGAAGAATTAAAGCACATGCTTAAATGTGCCCCTTAAATTCATGGTTCAATTACTGCCTTGAGAATCTCAAGCTTAAGCAGAAGCTTACATTTGTCTTGAGTCAAAGTCCCTGAAGTTAAATACTGCAGACAAAACATGCTACACAAAGGCACGGTAGTGCTCCAAGACCTGTGGCAAAACTCCAGCTGACTTGCCAGCAACCAGGACTCCACATACGAACCACACAAATGCTTCTGCAAATGCTTAACATTTTCCATGAAATATTGTTACTGAAGTCTAGGCCTGTTCATTTTTTAAAAGCCTGAATCAATACCAGCAAACATAGACTTGAAAACGCACTATCTAATATGTTAGGCAAGCCTTCCCTTTCTCTGGTTTGCACTATGGAAATGACACTCAGAGAAGTGGCACTAATTCTTTGCGTGGACAGCAAGTTTGAAATATTTTTTGCAAAGAGCAAAACATCATTTTTACCAATAATGTTTCACCAATCAACTTTAAGGTGAACTTCATTTTGCTGCAGAGTCAGAGCATTAACATTTAGCGCAATTTCTATTTTACAGTTTTAAATGGTTTACGTATTGTCTAATGTACACGCAAATTTCATCTGCAGTGAAGAAAACATTTCTCAGAGGTACAACCTCAGGGTGAACTCACCCATTACACTGATTTAAGTGGTGTAATGATTATTCTCAGCTGTTTGTTCCTATCCACATGTGGCAATTTGCCACTGCTCTGTATAAATGACCATGGCCCTGCCAACCTGATCATGGAAATGGCTCACATTAAAAATGACTTTCCTGAAAACCCAAAAATAACTAAACCACACTAAAAGCACATAAAATTTGGAGAGAAAAAATGCAGAAAGGTTGTGGATGCTAAATTATTTCACTGTCCATTTTTAACAATATGCCAATATTCTCAAGAATATAAAAGCGGTTTTCTTTGAAAAAATGCATGTCTAGATTCTGCATCAATTGTACTTACAGGCCAAACAATATAGTTGAAGTACATATTAACCTTACAAATATTTATGTCAGAAAAAAATGTAATTTAAAAAAAAAAATTACAACTTCCTAAAATGTCAACAGAGAAAAATCAAACTGAGCTAGCTAGTATTAGCTTATTTTCCATATTATTTCATCATTTAACAGATACATGTCATTATCATTAACGCTGAGGCAAGGCACTTGGTCTGAAAGCTGACTTCTTAACTGAATATGCAGTTAAAATACTAAATCTTTCCAATCTTCCAGCATTGCGTGTCTGCTTCCAGCTGGCATACTGATACCACAGTACCTCAGTACTTCCACACCAATGCTCAAGATCTACAGCACACTGAGATACAGGTTATCTCACCTCCAAAACCATCAGGCACGTATGTTTTAAGCACAATGTTGCAGAAAACCGTTGGAAGAGAGAGTGGTTTGTTGCCCTCATTCCGAAGGGAAATGTGTCTGTAACCTGCTTGCAGACCATCCAGAGGCAGGATCCTCTGACCAATCAACTTATTATTGTCATCATACACTGCTATTCTCAGGACAGCAAGATCAGGGAGAATAACCTGGAAAGCCATAAAATGAAGAAATTCAATGACTCTAGTACAATAGCACCCTCCCCGCCTCCCATGTTTGAACCATTCACTTTGTATGCCAGACTATCATCACTGTAAGATAATGTAATTCCCTGCAAACCGCACACTTTAAGATTAATCTTTCCTATAAAAGCTTTTTTTATCCTAAATGGGTACATTTCAGAATATGCAAATCCTGCAGCTTACAGTTACACTAGCTAAATATTTTGCATATTTCTTTTTTGTTCCCAAAGACTGGTGACATTGATAAGAAGGCAGGTAAATACTAAGTGGGAAATGAGAGATACAGTAGCAATCGAAGGGTAGATGGTGCTGAATCAGGAGGAATTGTGACAGGAAGATGGGATTTGGGATGTATCCAAAAAGGCAACGAAGAACGGAAAGAGTGCAAGCATAAGCGGATGGGGCTGTATGCTCAACTACGGGTACTGTAAAGGGGAGAAGCAGGCAGACGAGGGCAGGACTGGGTGACAGACCTGCTGAAAGGTGTGCTGCCAGCAGAAGTGGGTGTGCAGTACTCACAGCATGAAGGGTATATGGTATGCATGGTGGGCAGGGATGCTGCCAGCTATCTGCATCTGTCAGCCCCCATCTGGACTAACCAAAAACAGTTAAAAAAAAAATCCCCTGCCTTCCCTGGAACAAAGGTGCTGCCTCTGCACAGAGCAGTGAGAAGACAGCCTAACTGAGGGGTGCAGCTTCTCTGCCAGCCTCCCTCGACTGTATGCTGGGAAAGGTCTTCCCACTCCTTCCCTACCTGGCTCTAGTCGTCAGTGCTTATGGGACAAAAGGGAAGACCCTAAGTAAACTGTGTCTACTATCTCCCTTAGACTTTCTCTCTGCCACTTTCCTTTCCAGTCTTAGAGGGCACAAAATAAAGTATGATTTTGGTCTCCAAATCCACTTGAGCTATTCACGGATATCCTGCTCTACTTGATTATAACTTAGCACTCCCTGCACAGGTTACCACCAGCACTCACCCCGTCCTCCCCCTTACACAGAGTGACAACACAGAACTTGAGTTAGAATGACTGAAGCTTTATTTTAATTAAAATAAAAACAAGAGCACATGACAGAAGAACAATCAAACACATTACCTGAGAACAACTGTGTAGGATTAAACATCAGCTTGAGAAGAACACTGTAACCCAAATAGGGCAGGCAAGATCTCTCCTCTATAGGCCACAGATAGCACATCTTTCATTACATGATGGGCTCAGATATAGATTTGCTAGGGAGCAGGAGTGTGGACTAAGTAGTTTATCATTCCCTCTCCACTCATTTGTTCTATGGTATCCTGGTAGGCACTTCCACCCTCACGGTATTTTAGCACTGTGCACCCCACGCCTTCATTTCCTCCAACTAGAGGAATTGTTCCTGCTGTGTTTATGCCACTCATCTGCTTGGTCATTAACGTATGTCTTGATTACAGTGCTAAGCCTGATATGATAAGGGCCTGAGATGAAGAAAAATAATCTCTTGGCTGATTTACAGTATTCAAGAGAATGTGCAAACATGTAATTGTTCATTGCAGAGTAGAGCAGAAAGTCTGAGGAATATTGCCATCAGCCACTGTACCCGTGCCATGACACACAGGTACCCCCCTTTTAGACTGAAGCTGTGTGCACCCTGTAGTTTATGGGCCTTTTGATTTAAGAAATCAGAAAGCAGCAGATGCTGGCCATATGGCCAGCAAGCCATGGGCAGCATGACTGCCTGTCATTATACCTAAGCATCTTCCCTGTACCTCCTCATATACAGAGGAAAGCACATGAAGTCATATTCATTCCAGAATGCATTTGAGTCCAGAAAAAAACCTCTTGCATTAACTACATATCTATTAAAAACTGGCTACACTGTTAAAACAGCAGATTATGTAGGTAGTATACCCAAGTGTGAAGTATTATTGCCACTTGGCAAAGTCTGTCACATTGGAATAAAAGAGCAACAATTTTGCATGACAACAAAACAGGTGTAAGCAAAACAGACATTATCAAAGACGGCACTGCTAACACAGGTAGTCTGGATGAAACTCCAGCCAACAGAAAAAAAAAAAGTGTATCATATATATAAAGACTGAGAGATAAAACCTGAACACGGACAACTGATCTCTCTCTTTAAAACCCCCATACCAAGAAAAAAGGTTTGGTTTTCTTTTGTTATAAAAATAAATAAAAGAAAGAAAAAGGTACATGATGCACATGGACTACTGAAGGAGGGAGCTGGCAACACGTCTGAGGAACACAGCACCCTTCCAACTTTTCCATGTAATAACATTGACCTTAGCTTTGGATGCAGCATCTCACCTGCCCTCTGGGCTGAAGGAACAGTGCAAGATAGCAGCCACTGCCAGGGCAGGGAAGAAATCTCCAAGGAATGATGGTGTCCACCAGCGGGGGCTCATTCTGAGCAGACTGCATACCTTGAACACAGGCATGGCCACGGAGGAGGTGGCTACCTCCAAGTGGGAGGAGGAAGCAAAGGGAAGGGAAAAGCCAAACAGAAACAAAAAAATCATGTGACAGCTACAGAGGTTATCCATTAGAAAAACAAAACAAAGCAAAATTAAAAAAAACCCAAAAAACAACAAAAAACCAAACAACCTCTTGAAAGCTTAGTTCAGCTTTAGATTGTTTACTGTAGTAAAAAGTAACCCTACAAACCCTTTTTCATGGGAGCAGTACTTATTCATGTGAGAAGTCAGACTGAAGCAGGGAGGGGTGGCTTAAGTGAGCAAGTAAGCTCATGTGCAAAAGTGCTGGCAATCACAAACTTTGCTTTCCAAATATCCTACCTTTCGAAATACAAATGATTCTTCATTGTAAACAGGGTTCAGACCATTGTTCATCACCATGCGTGTTCGAAATTCTTTACGTATCGTATCCGTGGGTAAACCATACATATCCACTTCTACATACGTACCAATTTTTTTGTCTGATAAGAACTGACCAGATATTACCTGCAACATAACAACAGAACAGTAAGGAAAAGCAATACAAAGTACACAGCATTTTATGAACACTAGAAATACTGGTATTTTCTTATTGACAGCAGTCTGTAAAATGCTTTATACAGAACAGATATATTTACTTCATCATATGAAAATGGCATATTTAGTGCTAAAATTGCACTTCTTTAGAAAAGCTTTTGTGGTAGGACCTTAAATATATCCTTAATCTGAAATGACTGCACTCAGTGTGCTATGGTATTAACACTTGTAAGTCAGTCAGCCCAATTAGCCGATGTCTCACAGATGCATTTGCTATATTAGTGAAAAACACTGAATGAAACAACCAGATTGGGCACTGCTATTCTGCAACTTTAAACTTTCTGTTCAGAAGTACTGCCATCTATTATATGCCTTGACAACAAAGAGGTGAAAGGAAGCTATTGCTCTGCTTTTGCTTAGGTAAAAGGTTTTAAACTAATCACATCAGCCTAACTCCATATTAAGTGTCTGTGAAGTGTAGGATGCTTAAAAAGCAAACAAACAAAAAACCCACAGGACTCCTCTATATTGTTATGTATATGAAGATTTGTTGCAATTTTACTCCAAGTCAAGATTAAACTAGCCACAGCAGGTGATCACTCCAGGGAAAATTTTTATTCCATCAAGATAATCTACTAAAAAATACAGCTAATGTTTTCATTACTATGATCAAGGAGCAAATTAAAAAAACCTGAAACACGATTTCGCAGACCTAAGCTCATTTCAAGTCCTTTTGTTTTCATGATCTAACATTCTTCCAGGGAACACTCTGGATAACAAATCTGAAAAGTTATGTGGCTGAGGGGCACAATCACTGGCTTCGGTCCACTCAACTCCTTTACAACAGAATTTATACAGAATTTTATAGTAGTTTTAGTCACGCAAGAAGAGCAAGTGGCAAAATACGTGATCTAAGAACTATCTCTAGTGATACTTCAACTCCTGTTCTCACCACCAGATCCCACTTTCTTCTTGGAGGGATTGTACTGTCACTAACATTAAAGAAAAACAACATTAATAAAAAAAGTTTTTGTTCTTCTGGAGGTGCAAATGAAACTTACTTAAATGTCTAGAATGCACAATGAACCCTTGGCTGGAGAGTTTGAAATTTCCATGCTGCACATAGAAAGCGGTAACTGAAAGCTTTAAGTTTTTTGTTAAGCTGCACATAGGGTATTTGAGCAAAGAGAGAGTGCCTGGTCACAAAACATGTTTTACAATCGTCAGCCTCCTTCCAAAACGTGACACCTAATCATGCTTTAGAGCTACAACGGAAGTTTTATGGACTTTGTTACTCATAGATAACTCCAAAGTAAGGACCTCCATCACATGAACCATTTTTCTCTACTTATTTTGGAAATATCCTGTCCACGTGTGCCCACATTCCTTCTTGCTCTATGGTGACAAGTGATGTTTGTATACTTTCATACTGTCCACAGAAATGAACTTCACTCATTTATTCATTTTTGTGTGCTGATGTAACTCAAAAAATGCAGTGATAATGTGTAATAACAAACCATTTCTAACTCTGTCATGTTCCACTCAGATCAAGTAAACACAGATGTCTTAGCCAGAAAAATAAAAAAAACCAACAGAAACAATCTGATGAAATCCACACAATCCGAACACATTTTCTGTAGATATCCTATTTCTGTTGACATTTAAATGTGATTTTGGATTTGATAAGATGACAGAAGTTTGTCTATTGCTGTTTTACCTGCACAGAACATGTTGCAGCAATTACACCATCTACAGGAGTTTCAGAGAAAGGGTCAAACGTTCGATCTGGTCGTCGCATGAAATCTGGTTTAAGTAGATACCTTATTACAAGAAAAAGAAGAAGAAAATTATTCTTGTGTGGAAATTATAATTGTGTTAAATACAAATAAAATGGATGTTCTAACTTTAAACAATGAACTCTCCTACAGCACTGTAAAATGCAGACAATCATTTGAGCTGCAAGTGTGAGGAAGTAAAAGAAAATGTTTAGTTGTCTAGAATACAGATATATGTTAATCTTAATTTTGAATTACCAGCTACTGAGAGGTGAAATCAACCCTGGATTTCAAGATGAAAATAAATGTAATATAATCAAGGACATTTCAAAATAATTTTAAAAATTCAGCGAGTTATCATATAATAAAAAGTAGATGCTATCATTTGTTTTAATTCTTTAACACTGGTACAGAGGGCTTATTCAGTTTTATTTTTTTAAATTAAGACTCATACAATAAATTTCAGCTTGAAGCTAATTTTTTCGTCTCGATTGTAAAACCTTGGGGGAAACAGCTGATAATGTCAGTGCTGACAGATTGTTAATTATAGTAGCATGAAAGGTACTACCATAATAACAGTTACAATACATCCCTGAGGACTATACACTGGATCAACNAAATAACAGCTGATCACAGAAATGCTGTGCTACACAACAGGGGTTCTCTTCCACTGGTGGAAGAAAACATGTAAACTGGAGTCATCTTGCTAATTCTGCAGCCCTGACAGACAACAGCTGCTAGAAGATTATTTTTTATCCACCCTTAGTCTCTCTAGGGAATCACTGGTACACAACGTTATAAAGGCCTAGACAGAATTCAGAAATAATTTAAAAATGCTGGAAAAATTCCAATGGAAAGAATGTCAATGTTTTCTCCCATTTTTTCACAATGTGGTTTCTGTTCAGGAAAGCAGTATTTCTCATTTTTCTTACATTATAAATGTGTATGATTTTATAATATCTTATCAATTTAAAGTAGGTTATGGGCAGAAGGAAACTATCAGAAACATCCTTAGCCTCCGTTTCAGGCCTGCTGAAATAAAAACACTGAAGCTGGAGTGACTCAGTCTTTGTTTCACCAGCATGAAAACTGTAAATCAGAGAAAAAAGGAGTACAGACAGAAGGAAATGTAATTTTTTATTTTCATTGCCCTGTGCAATTTCTGTGACTGAAACAGCACCATATTTATAATGCATATAAAAATATACCACTATATTACTGTAATACCAGAAGACTGACATAAGAATCAAGGAATTTAGTTGATAATAATGCCTGTCGTTCCGAGCACTGAGCAAGGGTGAATAGGTGCTCTTTTACTAGGCTTGTGGGTCAAAGAAGAAAGGAACCATACTCTGCCATAAAAACCCTTTGGTTTTCTTCTATTTTTGTTGTTCTGACTGAAATGACCAGAGACTGCACCTTCGTTAATCCCAACAGCCTCTACCTGGAGACTTCACAATCAAAATAAAGGCATGGAGTGGCAAAGCACTATGTTACCCATTCTGCAGATGAGGAATTTTACCAAGCTTCATCTACACAGATTTTCTTTCTGAATAAGATTTGCATTAGCAAAAGAGTTGTTTCTTCCCAGGATGAGTATGCAGATTTTAATGTGTTTCTGGACTGTCTTTTCCTATAATTCATCAAACTTCTCCTTTCTCTTGATGTTAATGATCAGCCTGTCCTATTAAG
>VYZV01045023.1:0-12224 GCA_013401275.1 Pandion haliaetus
GTTGGGGGCCCCAGAGCTGAACACAGTACTCAAAGCTAGTAGAAGTGAAAGCTAGGTGAACATACTTACCTGAAGCAGAATTGTGTTTACCTAGAAAGTAAACTAAAAAACGTGTATATTTCAAGTCTTGGTTTCTCTGTTTAAACTGTTAAGTGTTCGTTGTTGGAAAAGGACTTCATATTAGTGGGCAACTAAAATGGCATGTGAAATTCAGTGCTGATTAAATGCATAGCAATTACTTGGAGAGAGAACATTTCTAATTTGCATTTCCAGTGATGGGCTTTCTACTAGTTAATACTACAGAAGGATGATCTTAGAGCTGTTATCATTCTTGGAAAATGTCAGCTCAATGCTTAGTGGCATTCAGTAAAGCAAACCCAAGTGTGAAGAATTAGAACAGAAATAGAGAATAAAACAGAAAACATGCCGTTCTATAATTTTCTGTTGTTTTTGAGTCTTCAGTTCTGTGTGATCATAGTTACCACGCTTCTCCCTATGACATCCTTTTAAAATGAGGAGATCAGGACTTCAAAGTACTTCTCTCTGTATCGGGAAGAACTATTTAGCCTAGGTCTTGCCTGCTGGAAGATACTGCTTGAGGAAAAGAAGGAATACAATAGAATTTGATAAAATTGTTAGTGGCATAGGGAGGGTGAATACAGAACAGTTGTTCACTGTCTTTACCTATTAAAAAGGCTGGGGGGGAATGAAAGGAGCAGATGGCATGCTCAGAGTGAAAGGACATAGTTAACTTGCAGCATCGTTAAGCTGTGGTATTTGGTACCACAGAGCGCTGTAGATATTACAGATAATGTGACTTAACACCAAGCAAGTTAGTAGAAGAAAAAGCTACTGAATGCTGTCTCTGGTTTAGAGTTCTATGGTGGCAAATCCATGGAAGATGATGAGAGGCTAGTGGAGAAGCATTGGAGTATGTTCCCTTTTACACTTTACATTATGTATTTGCTGTTGGCCACTGATGGAGCTAGATTACGGAACTTATATTACTTTGATCTGAGGTGGTACAACTGTTTGTTGCTTACTGTGTTGCACCTAATTACACTTTGTTTTTTTGTAGTAGCTCTAGTTTTCTCATTTAAAAACAAAACAAAAATACCCTCTTCAAAATGTAAACCAGTTACTGGCTGTACAAGTTTGTTACAATTCCAAGAAAAGTCCTTGCTGTTCATATGCTGGTCCATTCTAAATACTGGTTACATGATCAGTTTGCTTTACGTTCCCACTGCTGCTTGTCAGCTTTTCCTAATGCATGGTACTGCTGGACTGGTCACCTCTGACTCTTGCTGTGGGATCTCAGCAGCTGTTATTACATCAGATCCCTTCAAGGCATTAACCCCTTCATGAAAGAAATGGAGTAAAATCTATGATGCCTGTGTGATAGAAGCAGGAAAGAACAGTTTGAGTGCAGCTCTGCGTTATGTGCAATTAAAGGCAATAAAATAATAAAAGGCAATGTTTTAACACAAGTAAGATGGTCATGAAAAAGAAGGTAAGCTCACTATGGCAAAATAATACAGTATGACCTTAGTGAGTACTGTTACAATTTCTTGATGAGATTTTAAAAACAGAATGCCACTGCAATATGTGCTTCCTAGTGCAGAATATAGTATTCTGTATGACAGAGCATATGCTTTTTCATAACCTAAAGGGAGCTCTGGTGTTGTATTAATACCACATCTAAATTTTAAACAACAGAATTGGAGAGAAAACTAGTGCATGTTAGGCCTTGTCTGATGAATGTTGAACTTGTACTAACTTGTTTCTTTTAGGGCCGTTCTGCAAGCCTGCGTGTCAGCTATGTACATTTGCATGCTTACAAAGTTGTTTATTGTACGTAAACTCAAAAACACAGCATACTGTGAAAATGAACAACTTCAAATCACGCTTTTGGAAGAAGGAAAATAGAAAGTCTGTTTATCTTCAGTGGTAATGCTGTTAGCTTCTTTAATGTGTTATGAGAGTGAGCTGTTGATCTCTTCTGGAGCTCAGAGTCCCACAGGTTGTAACAAGAGCTCCTTCTTTCTTCTCCCTTAAACATGATCTTGACCTCTGGATCATAGATTCCATTTCCAGGAAAGGAATGTATGAGTTTCTATTGACACAATTTGTCTGTGAACCCTATAGCTTGTCCTAAGCAGCTGAAAGGCTCAGGGCAGAACCTAAAGCTGTTTCTATTTCCTTGGGCTATGCTACAGACTTAAATGATACCTTAAATATGACTTATCACATAGTGAATGAAAGTTTATGAAAGTACATCATTTGACTTAACTACTGTCTATTGTTACATGTTTTCAGTGAAAGATTAGGTTTGAGAGCCCATGAAAACTACTACCTTGGAATCTCTCTCCAGCGAGAGTCCTGGGTAATAAAGATGCTGTTCTTCTCTTTTGCATCCTGGCATCTCCCATGAATGAGATGAATGTATGCTGACATGCTACAGGTTGGAATATACTCTAAAATAGCATCTAACGTTTTTAGGAATATTTTCACATGCTTTCATGATTCTCTGCACCAGAGTTTTGCAGTTCTGTAAATGAAATAAGTTACATAAAAACTCTCATGACCATATAATTATGCTAGACCAGTGGCACTGATATTTCAGAAAATGAGGTTGAAGTTATTTTAAACAGGTTCTCAACTAGTATATTGCAGCATCTTCAGTGTAGCAGGTTTATTTATAAGTTGTGCTTTTCTATCCACATAGTGAATACTGCCACGTATTAAACATTCAAGAATTGTTAGACTTTGCCCTCCTTTCAAGCCTTTCAATGAGAGGGTTTTTTTGAGGAAGACTGCAAGTTATTGTTTGTTTCAGGATTTTACCAATTACTCTAGAGATGCAACTGTTTCACCTACCATCTTATCATTAACAATTAAACTTAATGGAAGCCTCTCCTTTTCCTTTTATATAAATATATACATACACACAGACTACCCAACAATACAACTTCAGATATTTCAATATATTAGTAGTACTGTTGGATGTCATTTCATTTGCTTAGTAAATGGTCATATGTACATGATCCTTATAAATCTTCCCATCTGCTTCATCCAATTTTAAGCCGTGTCTGTTTTAAAAAAAAAAAAAAAGCATACCTGATACTGATTACAAGAACATTGTTTTCAAGAAATGGAAGCTAAATATATAAATAGGATGCTGGCATTTTAAAAATTTTTTTATTTAGTGGGGAAGTTATTCCTTCTCTCTTAGTAGCATCTGTTCTGTCTCTCCAAGGCATGAAGCACTGACTGACATACCTGGGTCTTTCATTATGCAGTTTTTTATTATCTGCTATGACTTAGTCAAAATGCCAAGAATATTTTGCCTGTTATTATGTTGCTGTCACAGATTCTTTTTCTTTTGTTTTAGTTCTGACTGAGAAGCCTACCTTCTTCTGGTGCTTTGACCTTTACCAGTTATTATTTGAACAGGCATAGTGGACTCGCAATCTTTTTTTCCTCCCTAAGTAGGGTGGCTGCTTTTAAATGTGTTCTGTTGCCGCAAGGCAAGAACTGTCTGCCCTCACCAGGGTAGTCAGTCTCTGTGCTCTGTCCCTTGCACCCAGGACTTTAGGCAGAATGCTGGCCTCTCCAGCTTCTCTTTTATTCTGCTAATGCTCCTGGTCTGCTCTGCAGCTGGTGAAAACAGTGCTAATGGCCAAAAGCTTCCTTCTTGCAGCTTCAACCTTGATGCCTTTCTCACTAATGGTGTTTCTTCTTTTCTGCTTAACCTGTTTCTGCTCTAGTCAGTGGGGGGTTTTGAATTCACAGACACCTTCTGTAATTCAGTTCATTCTCTTCACTGCAGATGGGAGAATGTCTGTCTTCTTTTGTCTTAGTAATAACAAATCATAGTACTTTGCTTACGTGTAACAGTATAATTCTGCACAAGTCTCCTTGCCTATAGTCTTGTCTAGCTTTTTTTCTGAGGTTAGGAGGGAGAGATTGCAACAATTCTCTCTGCCCGCATAATTATTTTCTGAAGTCCCTAAAGCTGTTCCCTACGGTTTCTTTGCTTCTGTCTTTATGGGAGAGTCTTCTGATTATTTGTACTGATTCTCTTTATGTAAGCTGCTAATTGCACACAAGGCAGCTGCTCTGTTTCTGTGCCTGGGAGGGCCTTGACATGGTTAAAAGGGTTCTTTTTGGTTTTGTTTTCTAAGGATTCAGGGCTTGGGGTTTTTTTTAATATGTAGCTAAAGTCAGAGGACTCATCCCATGCAGCCTGGCTTATGAATTTCATCATTGCCTTTTCTTCAGTCCCTCTGTTTAACAGTCAGCTGCTGAATCTTGTCTTTCAGATGTAGCTTTTAGTCAGCTGAATCACTTCTTCCGTAACTGATCTATCAATTGTTTCACAGGCTGTCCCTCCAGGAGAGTAAAGGAGTAGTTTGCCAGGGTACAATGAGGTTTCTGCAGTTTTTGTGGGATTATCAATTACAGTATTTATTGACTACAACGTGTTATTACTTCACATTTTGAATATAATTAGTGTACACAATTAACTATCAGAGAGTAAACTATTATAAAATGTATGCATCGGAGGAACCTCTGAACTGTTTAGCACTCCTACATTTGATGCCTTGTTTTTCTGAGAGTACTTATTCTTTCATGCAAATACACTTTGTGTGGAAATTGATCGTTATCATAAACTGGTATTTGTTTGGTGGTAGCAAAAGCATATGAATGTGTCTAAAGAGCTACTCAACAAGCTTGCCATTTACCTTTTAGAAGGTAAGAAAGGAACAGCTGCTGTACTCTAGAACACTGTCTTTCTTCACATTTTCAGTTTTGTTAATTTCTCTCTGGAGAGAGGACACTAAATAGCTGGGAAAGCCATGGAGCCTCCTTACTAGTGTATAGGTAAAACCACTTCCTTTTTGCTGAACTCGCTAGTCTGAATCAGAGTTTATTTTTCTTTTCGTGGTTAGATAAAACTATTTTCCTGATACAGGTTGAGAAATACTTTCTTGTGTTTTTTGGTTTTGTTGGTTTGGGTGTTTGTTTGGTTTGTTTTTTTTTTTTTTTTTTTTTTTTTTTAAATCTCATGCTTCCTTCAGCAACCTATAATCTCTCCAGTCTACCATTATGTCATGATTGGATAGGATGTTTCTCGTGCAAAGATGCAGTTATGATGCTAGCTTTTGTAAAAAAAGGTATTGAACTTTGCTACAAATGTGTTGGTTGGTAATTTTGTTTTCTGGAAATCTTAATCTCTCTCTTTTCATTTTCTGGTAAATTTCTAATAATAGGTTGGAGCAGTGTATCTTGCCACCTACCTGGCAGAGAAGGTGTTAAGTAAGCCCACAGTGGAACATAAATTGTGCACCAGGAACATCATCTTTTTTTCCTAAACCATTTATTCTTCCTGGCCCCTGCATGGCCTAATCGGATACTCTTTGTTCTTAATCCAAAACATTTTTCTTAACCTTTGTGCAATAATTTGTTTCTAAAAATACAGGTTACCATCATTATATTTGTAGGTATTACATCATGGGTTGGGGAAAGGTGAATTAGTAATGTTGTAGTATTGGAAGCTCTATGTCTAATATGTTTTTTTGGTTTTTTTTTTAAATTTCTTTAAAACCAGATTTGTGACTTTGGACTGGCTCGTGTTGCAGATCCAGATCATGATCACACAGGATTCTTGACAGAATACGTGGCCACACGTTGGTACAGGGCTCCTGAAATCATGCTGAATTCTAAGGTAAGAACCATAGTGCACTGCTATGGTGCTTCTGCTGGTGGTTATTCGTTTGCGAGTACCAGTTTTGCTTCCCCGCCCCACATTTTTAGGATCAGAACGCATGCATAGTCTTGAGGAAACGCAGTAATGGATTTGCAGTACAGCTACTGGCTTGCAATAAATTTGTGATTCCAGATAAAATTACTGGATGCTACGACTGGGTAATCATGTGCATGAGTTCCCATGTGTCTAGTTCCTTGCCAATCACGAGACTTCTTTCTATCAAATGCTCTTCCACAGAGCAGGGCAGAAGTGCTAGTAATGAGAGCGTTTTACTGCTGCTTTCATCAAGGCTTGCAAATGTTGCCTTAATGTTATCTTGACATCTTAATTTAGGTTTAGAATGTATAATGAGGGTGAAACTGATTCTGAAGGCATGTGATCTTTGTTGTGTGTCAATCTTAATTGCATTCCCGTAGTCCTAATGAAATCATCCCTTTGGTTTTTTTATACTTGGAATTATTCTTAAGTTCTCCTGTGGCTGTTTTAAGGTGTATCCAGTCCCTGTATGGTGTGAGTAATGGGTATCCTTCATAACCTTTGCATTAGTTTCTACAGCCATATGCTCATTAGCAAAATACCTATGTGACATCTGTGTCCGTATTTTATGTTCCTTGAAGACTTTGTTGTTTCTGTAGGATTACTGCTTCCTTGGTTGTTGGGCTTGATTTGTTGTGGCGATAGTGTGTCTATTGCGCTTTTAGAAAAGAGTCATCTGACTAATCGAGGAGGTTTTTTCCTAGCTTCTTGTATTTTAAACTCACATTGAGGCCATAAACATAGGGCAACTTAACCTTATTTATGGATATCCATGTACATTTATCAGCAGCTTTTACAAGAAAATACTCTGTGCGTTTCTTAAGAGGTGGTCAACTTACAATTTTCCTGGTGTGTAGCCTGATTCCTTTTAGAATTATAGTGCCTTGAAAACAAACAGTCAAGTGACCGTGTCCTGAGAAGCCAGAGCCGAGGTGGCTGTGGATTCAGCAAAGTTACTAGCTGTTGTTGGAAGCTCCCTGCTAATGGGAGAGGGAGCAGGCTATGGGAGAGTAAGGCAAGGGAAGCTTATGGGGCCAGGGGCTCTTGTGGTAAACTTGTCCCTGCGCTACACAGGCACTCGTGTAACTAGTGTGCCTCTGAATCAAAGCCTTTTCTTACAGATAACACAGGTTATCCATACACGTGAAAACATGGCCATTTGTTCCATTCTTATATATATCCCTTTTACTGTTGTTGGCCTTCTCACATCATCTTTACTTTACTTACGTGTTTTACAAATCAGCTAACCAACAATCTATTTTGCCCTTTCACTCCTTTGCTGAAGGCTGCTTGCTTGTCTGGTATTTGGATCCTATTAGGAAGAAGGATGGCTTTTTTTTCCACGTTTGGCACACTGTTAGGAGCTATGGAATTAAGAAGAATAGCTTGTTTCCAAAAGTTCTTGGTTTAAATTTGCTATAAAATTAGGGAGTCTCAGAAATTTGCGGTTGTTAATATGTTTAGCTAAACTTAGAGAATCCTTTTGGAAAAGCACATCTTGCATACTTTAGTTCTTGCTACCCCTTCCAAGTAGTGTTTTTGATATACAATTCTTAACTATTTCATTCTGTATGGAAAAACCAAACAGCATGAACAAGCATGACTCATCTAAGCAAAAAAAAATTTATTTGCGTGCACATTCACAATTTACTAAAGTAACATGTTGCTGCAATTATGCAAAAATTTCTTTGACAAAAATGTGTTTTCCCTTTACTTGCAGGGTTACACCAAGTCTATTGACATCTGGTCAGTAGGCTGTATTCTGGCAGAGATGCTCTCCAACAGACCCATCTTTCCAGGAAAACACTACCTTGACCAACTTAACCATATCCTTGGTAAGCTTTATACAAAAGTAGCATTTCCACATCTGTCTGTCTTTCTCCACCTTTTCTACTAGCTAGAGTGGTCTTGGTTGCTCATTCCTTTCTCTTGTTGGCCAGTATATAATGTACAGCTCTGTAGGTGTATCATCTGTTCCCTGTAGTTATTTCTGCAGTGATTTCTACAAGTCATTGCTTTGGGGGGCAGCTAGAGGATACTTACCAGTTTATTTACTATATCAGCAGAGAGGTTTTTAAAATTTTAAAAAAAAATTTAAAAGCTCAAATATACTATTAGGTCCAGGTCAATTTTTTTTTTTTTAATTTCTATAGATATGCCACTTAATTGGATCTTTTAAACAGGTTACTCATCGTTAGAAAACTCAAATGCATTAGTTTATTTACAAGAAAAAAGTAACTTAAACCTTTTTAGTAAAGGTTTCTAAAAGAATTCTAAAGTATTCTGTACTTTTAAAACATTTAGTCTGAAATCTTCTTCCCAGCAGTTTTAATACTGATTTTTAGCAAATGCAATATAACTGTTTTAATGTGCTTTTCACAGAATGCATTACTGTTTGGTGTTGGTTTTGGTTTTGTTTTAGGTATACTTGGATCCCCTTCCCAAGAAGATTTGAATTGTATAATAAATTTAAAGGCCAGAAACTACTTGCTTTCCCTACCACACAAAAACAAGGTACCATGGAACAGGCTGTTCCCAAATGCTGACCCCAAAGGTATTTTATGCTCTATTACATTGTATCAGAAAGTAATGGCAGGATGGGATTTTTAAAACCACCCTAAGAATTTATCTATATTGGAAGTAGAACATGCAGGTCCCTTAAAATGGCGGTCTAAATCTAATATGAAGTCATAAGCCAGCATGATACCCTCATACTAGCTTATCTTTTTAAAGCCGTTTTTCGTAACTCTAAGATTACGTGTTGTGGTGTTTAACTTACATGTAAAATGTAAATCCTAACTCTTGTTACCGTCTTTGAAAGCATGATACATTACTCAAGTACTGAACATACCGGAGGCATCAAAAAATCTCGAACTTTGTTTCTAAAATCAGATATGAGATAGCTGCTTATTGCTGAACTCAGTATAGTTTTTGCAGACTGCTTGTCAGTTCTAGATCAAACTGGATAATATCAATCGAAGTGTGGGTCCTTAGGCAGTAAGGAAGGCTAAAATTTAATGGGTTAAAAAATTCAGTTATGATGAGTGGAGCAAAAGTTATAAAAGCAAGGAGTGTAGCAATTGTTGCTTTTCTTAACAAGGCTTTAGTAAAGGGTAAATATGATTTTGTTTTGCTGGATAGCTATTGACTTGTCTTAAATTCTACTTCACAGAGTTTAAGGGTGGTTGTATTCCCAGTACAGTGCTCTTTTACCTGCTCTGACACAATTCATAAGTCACCTTTTTTTAAACTGATAATTTTAGATAATTCTTAGTGAATATGATCAGGTACTGAACTACCATGTAAAAGCTGATTTTTGCAGATGGAATTGGGTAGAGCTGATTAGCCTTGTCATTGAGAGAAACAGCAGTGATTTATTCTGCTTTTATAATAGTGCTCATCAATGTAAGAATTTTTATCGTGGGCTTCTGACAGCTCAAATTGTAGCAATGCTGATACACTTAGCTGCTAGGGGAACATGCCGTTTGCATGACTTCTGCAACACCTTTTCATCTAGGTCTTCAGAGTAGCTTTGACAGAGCAGTTTTTCAAAAAGCTGTTTGTCAGTCATTTCAGTAAAAGGCATTGTGCGCGACATGGTTTAGCATGGAGTGAGCATGTGAGTTTCCAGTGTTGAGAAAACTGCGTCAGAATATTTAACGGTAATTGCTGTGCCAGTTTGCAGCTTTTCCAAGCTGCCATTGTATGCAGTGGTAAGGTCTGTCTCTTCTGCAATGCTTGGTATGCATCTCATCTTGATGCAAAGCTACAACTACTTTGCTGCAGTAAGAAGCCTCTATTTAAGTTCTGTGTCATAAATGAAGTGGTGAGGAGAAGAAATGGAATGGAATTCAGGATGCTGCAGATATCTTTGGGCTTCTTGTTACTACAATCTTTCTGTTTGCTTTTCTTGGAAAAGGAAAATGTGTTACAATCAAAGTAACTGAACAGTTGCAGTAACTCTGACTTGTAACATTTGTCCAGAATTTCATCAGACCTCACTCTCTTGTCTTACTGGATCTTCAGGTTCTCTATGGATTCTTTACGAGTTGTCTTCAACAGATTTTGCCTGAATCTCGTGAACATGAATACATTTGCATCTTAGATGGGAGAGTATCTTCTGGGCTGCTAGTTATGCTAGAATAGTTTGCTGTGGTGGTCTAGAACTCCTCATGACTTCTGGATGACCTTTTTGTCAGTAAACAGCCACGTTTTCCCTTCAGAATAAGAACATATTCTTGATTACTTACTCATTTCAGAAAAGCTCTCTCTGGGTTTGGATTTTTGGCACAAAAGTCCAAAGCATCTATTTGAGTAAAGAAAAAGCCTGACCTATTTCATTTCTGCTGTGGTTAAAACCAGATTGTACCATAGGGTTCTACACATTTCTTCCCTCGACATTCGTTCTGACACTGAACAGCCTTTGAAAGGTATGCCTCCGTTAGACCAGATCGTGCCAAAGGAAACCGTAACCAGGCAATGTCGCTAAGATGGGCAGGCGAAGATACTCTGCCCAAGTTACAAGAAGCAATCTGCTGTATCTGTTACTGCTACCACAGCCAGGGAATTCCAGATGTAAATTGGAATTAGTGCAAAACTGAGGGTGGGGGGTATTTTCTGGGTAATATCAGTGTTCATAACACTTTTGTACTTTGGAGTGTATATTAAACTCTTGCTCACTTTTTTTCCTCTTAGCACTTGATTTGTTGGATAAAATGTTGACCTTTAATCCTCATAAGCGGATTGAAGTGGAGCAAGCTTTAGCCCATCCGTATCTGGAGCAGTATTATGATCCAAGTGATGAGGTAAAGACATTGTTAAAATGTAAAAGTTGATTAAATGATGCAAGAGGTTATTTTCTTCATTAGTTTAAGGACAGTGTTTCTACAGCTGTAATGGCGTTGAAGAATGAATGGCAGCAATTTACCAAAATTTTGTATTTCTTGTTCTGGTACAATGTTTTGGAGGCACAACACAATAAATAGATACTAAGGTGTACTCTCCTGAAAATGGAACTTCTCAGCTCGCTATGGTCTTGTTTCATAATCTCTGAGATAAAGGAGGAGAGTAACTGAGTCTGCCACCAGATTATGCATTTAAAACCCCTGAATCTGAACTCTCTGTAGTTTAGTATGCAATTCCAATGAGATTTCGGGTTACTTTTAGTGAGGAAGTAGGGGAGGAGGAAATAAGCTCGTTTTCCTTAAGGGAGATATGTTCATTCCGAGAAGCACAAATGTTTCAGAATTTTTCTTCAGGTAGATACTAAGTCGTGAGCCTTTAACAACTGTTTTAACTTGTGGTTTAGATTTGAGTAGCTACTTACTATGGTTTGATTTAAAATTTGGTAAACTAATATATAATGCACACAAAGGATTAAGAGAATGAGTTCTTCCTTGAAGACTGCACAGTATTAGGCATTTTTGTGAAGCACATTTTCAGATTTTTTCCCCCATGCTAGGACTACATGAAATTCAACAGAACAGTGATATTAAAAAAAGTAATAATATTTCTTTATATTATTAAGCCTGTAGCTGAAGCACCCTTCAAGTTTGATATGGAGTTGGATGACTTGCCGAAGGAAAAGCTGAAAGAACTGATTTTTGAGGAAACTGCTAGATTCCAGCCAGGATATCGATCTTAAATTGTGCGTAGGTACAGTCACAGTAATACGAAACCACTTGGGCAGGGGGAAGAATTTTGGAACTTTGTTACCACTAGTGAAATGTAGAATTTACCTTTTCTACTGACAGGACAGCTACCTGTTAAAGGATAGCTTTACGCTTATTCATTTGACCTCAGTCCTATTCTGTTGTTGAAGAAAGCATTTAGTTTTGCCTGCAACACTGAAGTGTTTACAGGGAATCCAAGCAATTGCCTGAGACGCTTACCTAGTTTTTCGGTTGCATTTAAGGAGTAAGAATTACATTTAAATAGTGCTTCTTAGAATAAAAGCTATGTCAACACCTTAAAATGCAAATTTTATTCAAAAAACACTTTAAGGGGGCAATGATCATATATTACAGAGTATTTTGTCATATGGATTCAAATGCTTTTTTAAAAAAAATTCTTCCTTAAATGTAATGTACAGAGGAGAAATCCCTTAAATTATTTTAAAAGGGAAAAAAAAACTTTGAAGCTTCAGTATGATTTAACTTCAGTTTTAAGTACCTCTGAAATAGTGTGAGTAAATAGGAATAGGTATCTAAATATTCATGAATTAGTTATGATTAATCTTCCTAATCTTTTGAAGATTTAAAATTTTAATTTAAAATTTAATGTACTGATATTTACTATCTCTGACTTTTTCTTTTCTTTTTTCTCTTTTCTCTTTCTCTTTTCTCTTTCTCTTTTCTCTTTCTCTTTTCTCTTTCTCTTTTCTCTTTCTCTTTTCTCTTTCTCTTTTCTCTTTCTCTTT
>VYZV01045023.1:14761-35031 GCA_013401275.1 Pandion haliaetus
ATGGTAAACGTAGTGTACCTAAAGCATAGAAATAGGAAAGCATGCTTGTTTGAAAAGGCGATGTTAAAACTTCCTTCACTGAAATATGTCTCTGCTCTTTTTTGTAGGGCAAGGACTTAAAGGACTGGGCATGCTCAAACGTTGCTGTTCCTCTTCCCAGTTCTTTATTGTTGGTCATGTCTTGTGGCCTCTCTCAGCTTATCCACTAACTCCTTTGAGCCATTCAGGAGGGCAGTTCCTGGTAGTTTTGGCTTTTCATGCTTTCAATGAATCTTTTAAGCCTGAAGAATTGTAATTGACACTCCTATGCGTAATGCCCATTGTTGACCTGTTGCAGTACTGTACTGTAAGTGCACCTACTGCTGGCCGTATTTTAACTGCTTGCTTTCTGGTTTGAAAGATGCAGTGGTTCCTTTCACTCCTGGATCAATATCCAAGAAGATAATTCATTAACCTGTAAGAAGTTTACACCATGAACTATGTTTTTCTGACTTTACTGAAGTCGCTGGCATTTTTTTAGAAAAGCTACTATTCAGGGCACTTTAAGTCAGTGACATCCCAGATTTTTTTTGCACTTCCTTTTTAAATACAAATGGTTAGCATCCAGCGGAGTTTATACCATTATGCTATGGATTACAGCATAAGTCGTGTTCATGTTAATCTTGCTTATGCACTTGTTTGGGTGTCCTGTGCTGTACATACAGGTATTCTATACAGCGTAAGAGCCACATAGGAACCCAACTTAATTGAATTCATCTAAGACACGTTTTTTCCATGTATTGACAAAATTTGTACCTTTTTGTCCCTGCCTTTTCTAAAAGAGATCATTTAAAGTTTAACCATGTTGGAGGCATAGTACTTCCAAAGTTCATACCATGTAGTAGTGTTTAGAAGACTTGTGCAAAGAGAATGAGTGGCAGCTCGCCAACTTACATTTACTCACCGTGTGGTGGAAGATTAACAAAGAACATGGTGGCATGATGACCTAATGGTGAATGCTTTTCTCTGTGGAAGGCATCCATATGTGGTGGCAAGCGAGAAACCAAAATACGATGTTAATAAACTCAGTCTGCATCCTGCATACCAATGAAATGCTTCAAATGAGGATTGATAGTTTTTCCATTTGAATCTAATCACTGACATTCAGAATTCTTGCGGAGAGGAACACTGCATCTTTAAATGAGAAAGTTTGATTTTACTTTTGCTCCTACAGCATGTCAGCATCTCAAGTTCATTTCTTGCAACCTACACTATGGTGATTTGTAATCAAGCCTCCATGAGCTCGTGACATGAAGTACTGTTCTCTTGTCAAGTACTATCAAACTTTTCTGATAATGCTGAGTTAGGACAACCAAACAAAGCTAGCACTAAATAATGTTTAAAATTGTATACCTTTTAATGATCTTTTCGAGTATTTGTTACTGAAATTGTATAATGTGGAGTTTACTAGGTGTTATGTTCCAGTGCAGTGCCTCCTTTTCTTTCCCCACTGCTCTCTGTGGTGAGAAATTTGCCTTGTTTAAAATAATTACTGTGCCCTCGCATGACTGTTAAAGCTTTCTGTGCAAAGATGATTGTCTAAGTGCCACATGCCTATGATTGAGAAAAAAATAATCTATTGTTACCTCTGAGTTGTGTTCAACTGAAATGCTATTCAACAAATAACTTAGGAGAAATAGTTCTATTTTTAGCTTTTCATATCTCTGCTGTCTTTTTCTCATTTTATTTTGGCAGCAGTGAAGAATGGATTGTATAAAGACTGCTTGCTAATATGAACAAAATGCACTTGTAATTCCTGGAAATAAATTTAAATCTTATATCTTCACGTTAACATTAAGAATTAATTTTTGGTTTCATCTTGGGTAATGTGTTTGAATGGAAATCAGGTTCAATTGCTACTCTAGTACATAAGGATGCTTGCTGGTTAATAACTCCAGGCTTCCTCATACCATTTAGTCTGCTCTTCAAAGAAATCTAGAAAGCCATTAACTTAGACTTCAATAGATAAGGGTGCTTAAAGATTCCATTTCAAAATCTTCTTTTTCCTATAGTTTTAGTCTGCCAGACCTAATTTTTAGTAAGCAAGGGTTCATCATTAAAGGGCATTTTCTCTTAGGAAGTTCCTGTGGTACATAAATCTCTGTTGCGGGGAGCGTGTTAGGAGCATTGGCAGGACACTGCAGAAGTGATCACGGAATTGTGGTATGGAACCTATGTGAAAAACATTTCTATAGAAATATGCACTTGACTGTTGATACTAGTGTAGAAATTTCTCTTGACATTTCTACACATCTTTACCAAAATGCTTTTCTCGCTCAGTTTTGACAAGTTGAAATATTTCTAGAATCTCTGCTACTTGTACGATCATCATTACTACAGGAATCATTTTTGGCATGGTTGGAAAGATGACTGTTACTGAAATTAGTTTGCAACACCTCAGTTTTAATTTATTAAGGAAGAACTTTGGCAGCTTACTTCATCCTTCTCTTTCCCGATTCTTTTTTAATACTTTCTTTAATTTTGGATGTTTGGGGAGGTGTAGACTTACCCTTGCATTCTGTCTCTGAGTGAGAAGCCGAGGGTTTGCTTTACCTAACATCTGGTGCTTTGGGGCTTTCTTCCTTAGCTATTCTTGCTGAATCCAATTGGCATCCCTCGGTATCGGTAACCACATTCACCAATCTTCTACTGAATTCAGTAAACATTGTTGGGTTGAATTTGTTGATGCGTCAAATGCAGAAGCATGATTTTTTTTTTTTGTCACATTTTGAAAACAGTTTAAAAGAAGGTGCCTATAACAACACTGTGTTAGGTCAGTTATTTCATCATTTTACACTGATTTTTTTTTTTTTTAATTCGTGTAGTTTTTATAATTTAGAGCGGAGAACAGCAACTCTTAATCAAAGTAACATGCATATTTCATGGTAAAGATGTTTTGGGAATAAGGAATGTAAACAGTTCACTGTCAAAAACATTCCAACCTTACAGCTGAAGAAAAATATGCAAACATAAAATTCTCATGGATGCTTTGGCAAACAAGCATCTTACTCTGCTGCCCTGACTGTCGCCAGACTCTTTCCTCATCAGTATCGCACGTTATATCAGATCTGAAGCGTACAATGCACTACACGGGCTGAGCGGTGTGGTGCACTAGGAGCTTTCAGGAGTTGCAGTGATGACGTAACGCGGCAGTGGCCAAATGAAACCCAAGGAGTTGAGCATGGTTTTCCTTACAGAAGGAGAAAAAAAAGAACCTGTTGTTGCTGCCCACTGTAATATGCTATGATATATTTATACCATGTCGAAGTTGTTTGCTGAGCAACTGTACTATAGATTTAAACTTTATTAATATATATTTGCTTATGTTAGTGTAGTTTATATAGTCCTTGGTTATTGATAAATTTATTGTGTTGTTACAGCACAGTGATATGGTATAAATATAGGTCTATACATCCACACCATATACCACAAATTCGGTCCCTTGCATAGTACTTTTATATTTGTACAGCAATGTCTTCAAGCAATCCCAGATTTTAGGGGAAATATTTTTGTAAATGCAGTGGTTTAAACAAAAAAGTCCAAACAATCCTTTTACTAAGTTTTAAATACATTTGTGTTCAAAATGGTTTAGTTAATAATTGAAATCAAGACACTAAATTAGTGAAAAGTGCACATTAGTAAAGTGAAGCTTACAGTGGTTTTTGTAGCATGTGCTGTGATCAAACTAAGTGAAACATTGGGGGAAATGTAAAAGTTGGACTACCTTTGTAAATCTAGAACAAATTTCTAAAGGTTGCAGCTGGTTTACTTACTATTGTTGCCTTTTCTTGTGTTGTATCAGTGTAGAGCACTCTTAAAATACTCAAACTGCTTTGTCTTTGCTTTGTACTGTTGGTGCCTTCTTAGTCATGTACCCCACAAGTCCTGCATAGCTAATTTAGTTAATGGTAAGTTTAAAATAAAAAAGCAAAGGAAGATTTTATAAAAAAAAAAAAAAAATCATTTTCTGTATGTTCTTACTCATTGTAACAATTAAACGTTTATATTGTGACAGATTTGTGATTTGGTTAATCTGTATAGATCAGTTGTAAGTAGCAAAGGTTTATATTTCGTCTTATTCTTTTGATGTTGTAAACGTATGTGATTTTCTTTTTTAAATCAGGTAACTTAATGTTCTGTTTTGTTTTTGGCATCTGAATCTTGTAAAAACAAATGCAAAGAAAAACATTAAATTGTGTCCCTGTATCACCAAATCAGCATAGTACTGTGAGTATGTAGAATGACTGGAATTTTGCTTTAAAATGAACTGCTGTTTTAGAAACCATAAATACACTGATGTGTATTACATGAGCTTATCTAAAAAATGACTGTCACTTGAACACTGCGGTAGTGAGTAGCCTACATTTAATATTTGTAAATACTCAAGTGTGTTCGTTCCACTGTATGACTACACCAGCTTGAAATTAAATTAAGGAAGCCATCCAAAAAACCACAAGTGAAGTTTCTTTATAGACAGGCAGAAATGTTTTATCTTTGGTGCAAGAAAGTTATGAAATCATCAGTATTTTGAAATGTTGAGCGCAGAGTAATGCAAATAGATTCCACTGTATCTGATGATTCACTATTTCTTTTGATGCTCTTTACATTGATATTCATATAGCTATTGCACTGCTGCCATGAAATCTTGAAAATAATTACTTGAGCAATCCTTAGAGACCAAATGTTTTCATTTTACTACAAAAAGGTTCTTCTCAGGCCAAGGGTTTGAAACGTGATTTCTGGGAGCAATGCAAGTAAGCTTACATCACCGTAATGGCTTTTAATGAATCTTTAAAAAAAATTTTTTACCCTAAAATCAGACTGTGCCAAAGAACTGAACCCTTAAAAGGTGTAGTTGGATAATGGCAGCTAGCAACTTCTCTTAATTAATATGAAAACACAGAAAATGTGACCTGAAACTAAAGAGAGCTTACCTGTAACTGACAGGTCCGTAACGACTCTAGAATTGGCTTGTCAAAATTCATCTCTCCATTCCCTCTTGGGCTTTCACAGCAGAGAATGTAATTTCTTCCCCAGAATATTACATAATTTCATTTTTGCCAGAGAGAGGTTTATGAGTGTTCTTACTTTTTCGTTGACTGTAGCTGCCTCTTGCTTTCTTTGTCCCCCCTAGCAGAACGCCGTATTTACAATAGCATGTACTTCAGTTACTTCAAGGTGTAACTACACTGCAGCTTGTCTCAGTGGAGGTTTTGACAAGCTACTGGTTGACTTAACAGTCTTGGAATTCTTTTTTAAGCAGGGTTAGTTTGAAATATCATGCATATTTCCTGTATTTCACCAGAATTGGGCACTAAATCTTCTCCATCTCTAAGCTTCAAGTATAGTGGGCACTCTTAAACTGTTGGAGCCCAAGAATGTGGAGATGGGCGCTTGGGTTGGGGTGTGGGCTTGTGGCCCGTGTGGGCTGGCCTGTTTCAGTGAGACCCCCCTGGGCGCTCTGGAAGCTGAGCTGCCTGCGCCGGGCGAGGTGGTGTATTCAAATACGAAGGCTCGTGAAGAACCACTTTTGAGTACAAGCCCTGTTTGTTGGAAGAGATACTAGTGCAGGTTGGATGGTATCAAGCTTTGCAGAGCTCTGACCCCAGGACTTTGCAGACCAAAGGTGCCAGCTTCTGCGTTGTGCGCGTTTCATTTTCAGTTATTCTTTCTGCTAAATTACATACACGTAACACTTGACAAGCTTAAAAAGTAAGAAAAACATTTGAGGTGTGTAGAAGACTTACAGACTTCATTGCATCAATACGTGCCATGTCTGTTGGCGGTTATCTTGCTCTGATGTGTCTTTTCACCACACAAGAAACTCTTCAGCTGGCTTCAGAAGAGTTCTAGAGCTTGAACACCGGTTCTGAAGGCGGCTCTGGTGGGTCTGCAAAACAACATCCTGGTGCTCTGTCAGGTGCAAGAGGTGGCCAGTGTTCAGTCAGGAATGTGGCCCCACTCAGGTGGTGCTCATGTGAAGGCTAATCTTGGAAGTTAGAAATGAGAACTGTTCTGTAACCCCTCTGTCTTTCCCTTTTATTAATTACTCATACTGATGAGTTTCCTTCAGGTGTGTTCCAGAACCCTGCCTGTTTTTTCAGTATGTCTTGCTATTGACAATTTACTTTTCTCTCTGTCTTCCTATCAGGAAACTGAGTCTAAACAAGTTCCATTTGTTCCAAAAATCTTTCTACTATAGGATTTGTGAGATTTCTGATGATAAACAACAGATTATTGATCCCCTTAGTTAAACTGATGTAAATCCAGTGAAGAGGTAAACAAGAAAGTTGGAAGGTTTCCTGACATTCTTCCTGTTGGAAGCGCAGCAGGGGATCTGGTAACTGTATGTGGATTTCTGGGAAGGCAGTATGAAAATAGACATAAAGAACAGAAAGGAACAATGCATTTGGCTAAGATGCGGCATGAAACTCAGTTCCACTGGGTTTCTTTGTTGCTGTTGGGAACGTCTGCCTGAAGTCCAACAGCCCCTGGTTCAAACTTTCCTCTCTTTCACTCTAAATCTTTAAATACCTTGTGAATACTGAAAGCTTCCTGCTACTTCTCTAAAATTCCCTCTCAACATCTTCTCAACACACACACACACACACACACACACAGAGCCCACTTTCCTTAAGTTCCTTCCCTTTCCATCTGATTAATTAGCGTGGTAGAGAGGTGTGTGATTCTTCTAGCTTTTCATTTTACTGGGTACAGAAGTAGCTCATGTTTGTACATGAAGGCTGAAAAAAGGAGCCCTGAAGTATTCTATTTCTGATTTCCCAAGAAAAGAGCAAGAAATACCTTAACAGCATGTTGGGTTTGCAGCTTTTTCTCATCTAAAGATATGGCGTTAAAAAATACTTTCACTTATCTTGTAAGTCTTTCTGTGAGTTTGTGTGATGCTCAACTGTTATTAGCTGTCGACTGAAATACTACTTCTCCGTGTCTCCTTCCATTGCTGCTTGGACTGGGCCGACCTTTGATCTTGCTGAGTTACTGTCTTCCAGCGACGCGTCTCTTCCTCAGGGTTTTACGCTTTCCATGTTGGTATTTTTCTCTAAAGTCCTTTGTCCGCTGTGACTGACTTGATGACTTCATTGCTTTGTTCATGGCTGTAGATTACCTACAGGCTCACAGCTCAACTCTTGTTTGCTTTTTAAAATTTTTTTTCTTCTCTAAAGCTGAGCTGAGGACACAGCTGTCACAGAGCTGGGCCCTGGTTACAGGCAGCTGACTCCTGGGCCGCTGGTTGCAGCGCTGGCTTTGGGGAGAAAACTTGTGTAGCGCAGAGCAGCTCCTCTCGCAGTCAGTCCTTGCAGTGCCCAGGATGGCACCAACTGAGGCGTTGCGCAGCGTGACGGTCTGTTAATTCCACCGTATCATTTTAATGCTGACCTTGAATACACAACCCAGAAATAACAATTTTAGTCTCGCTAACCATGATGCGTGCTTCAGCATGCCTGAAAATGATTTCAAAATTCAGGCTTTTCTAGTAAAAAAAACCCCAAAACCCAAAGCTGTAAGAGAATGCCATAGGAATTTTTTAAATTTGCTATTGCTAAAAGACTTGAGACGTACCTTGTAGGGGTTTTTGGTGTTGTGTTTTGGTTTTGTTTTTTTTTTTGTTAGATCCAAGACTAAATGGCTTGTTCTGAAGATGTTTTTCTGCCTTAAAACTGCAAATGCAAAAATGCTGAATACTCAGAATTTTGGCTTGAGACTCACTGAGCTGATTATATTATAAGTGAGCCAGAAGGTTTTTTTAGTCAAGCCTTTCTCCTAGTTCACCTTTAATTTCAATAGCTAGTACTTAGAAGGAAATTTTGACTAAAAAAACCTTTCTATATTCCTGGAAGTGTTAAAGCTCACAAATATTCTAACTTGTAGTTGAGACATCATAGACTCGCCAGTTCAAACTTTATACTTTTTAATGCATTCTGTGTTTTTAAAAAGCTTTTTGTTAGTTTTTGTACAGGTATATACTTTTGCAGGCTGTTTGAACAGGTATGCCACAGATGCAGAAGGAACACAAACTTTTGCAGGCCAGCTTACACACTCAAAAATGCTTAAATGAATAATTGCTGATGTCACTATAGCTACATGTTCTAATTCTGTTTGCTCTCACGTGCAGCATAAGCGCAGCACTCCAGACAAAAGTGTGGGGACTAAGGTAAAAAAAAAGTGGCCATTTCTTAAGCATTCTTTTGTAGCTAAACTTAATTTATAAACTTGTTCTTGAGAGTATGTTTGGTATTTTGGGAGAACTGTATTAAGCTGTTTTTACAGCTGACTTGGTGACATTTCTCGAAGTATAATATGCTGTTGTTCCAGCATGGCAAAGGTCTGCATAATTCATGTGTGCTCAACTTAATCACTGGTTTTCTTCTTGTGACAATAAATGGCATTGTACCAAAAGCAATATATCCTGTGTGTAGTTACTAGTGGAAATAATTATTACTGTGCAGCTTTTATTTTCATTGTTCTTCCAGCCACTAGCATGGATCGTGTGCATTGACGGTTGCTCCAGGCTCTTAAAGATGTCTGGGGGGAAAACAAAGGGTCCCAAATAATACTTGTTTGCTTTCTGGAAGCTGCTGCTGTACTTTGAAGCAGAAAAGGGTTGCGTCTGATGCTGCATTAAGCTTATTTTCTTCTGAGTCTTATCATCAGAATACATCTAGATCTAGAGTGTTTCTCCGGAATTGCTGCTCCACATTTTTCCTCTTGAGAAAGGCCCAGGCTCGACACCAGCATCGTTAGAGCCAAGGATTGTAAGAGAGCGGAAGGGCTTTTTTTCTGTGCTTGATTTTGGGATTCTGCTAAGCTATGCTCAGCCTTATTAGATCACGGCACTGTAAAAAGACTTGTCGAATGCTGCAACTGGTTTTGCTCACCGACTACTTAACTCGAGACCAGATAAGACCGCGCAGGCCATATGCAATGCATGGGAACTCTCTAGTCCTAAGTTCTGTCCCTCCTGCCCCCCCAGTAGCAATTCTGCGCTACTGGCTCTGCAAGTCAACCAGCCCTGGATAACTTTCCCTTCAAAGAGGGAAGCTTTGTTTTTCCTTTCTGGGTGCTCAAAAGGGCAAGATACTGAGACCGTTATCTCCCCAGCACTTGCATTTGACTGCTAGTGTGTAGTATTCATCGTACTAAAATGTCACTGTAAAAAAATTTTAATGCTGTAGAAATAACAGGGCTGAAGGACTTGCTTTTCTTAATGTGTATATTCCTCCTCACTTTCAAAGTCTGTAGAAAAATACCTACTTTCAGTTATAACTGAATAGCTTTTCTGCATTCTCTGTGCACATTTTTCTCTGCTGCCTCCTACTCTTCTTAGATGTGACTTACTTTACTGCTAATGGTGTTATAAAAACTGTAGTACTACAGGTGTCGTGGTAACTTGTAAATAAAATTACTGTAAACGCGTGGTCAAGTTATTTGTGGTGCTGCTCTGTAAATGTGTGACATTATCTTAGCTGTAAATCTTAACTGCGCTTTCCTGAAGGACCTATACATTGCACTTGGTGATTATAAAGCCAGCGTCTGTACCTTTTACAAGAAACCTTTTGGTGACTAGTCTCCACAGCAGTCTGGTCCTAGTGACAAGTTCCAAACAACTATAGCATTGACAGCAATTATTTCTAGGCAGTTAATTTGCAACATGATTTGCTAGATGACAGCAAATCAACATTTATGTCAAACTGATTGTCAGTGGAGCAATAATACATTTTTATGTAAATATCTCTAACAATTTGTATAGCAAGTAGAGAACGCAAGATTATTTACAGTTGGAAGCTGATAGGAAACTGCTGCTGTGGTAGCGTTTGTGTCCTTGGAGCCTATCAGCTCTAGCAAAGGACTGTGTTTCCTATCCAGTTGAGAGAGTGGTGGAAAAACGTGGAAGAGGTCTGACCTGTGTAGAAAACACAACGTGCTATGTTTTAGTTAAAAAAACAGATACACTGCTCTGCTGCGTTCCCTTCGTGACTGGCATGCTGTCAGAAATGGAGCAACAAACATTGTGGCTGGCTCCAGGGGCGTGCAGGCAGGAGAAAAGGTATGGCAGGCACTGCCAGGAGCTGGTGGGGACGCGTTTGTGAACAGTACTCCCTTTTTCTTCTAGAAAACAGTCCTGAGGAGATCTAATTAGCAGTCAGATATTAAGCTCTTCAGAACAATTTGCCTTCATGTACGCCTGTGTTGTGGAGGGCCTGTCATTTGTTGGTGTAGCAGTAGATAAAATTTAATGTTGAAGGGTTTTCATGCCTTTTCTCTGGGGGATGAATGTTTTAGTCAGTCCTATGGAACACTTGAAGAAAATATTCAAATGGCTGAATATTGTGCAGTGCTGGAGCGATAAGCAGTTTGTCATTCCCAGCTACCTGAGGCTCCAGTCAGCTGTCTTTTGTGTATGCAGGTAAAAACCACGTTCTACTCCATACCATGGCAACAGGCTCTTTTTGAAAAGCATGCCTGAGCAGGGGCGGGTGGGACAGGGAAGCAGCAGGATGGGCTGTTCGAAATACGCAGTCCTTAATGCTGCTCCTCCTGTTGGGGTACCTCTATGGAATCATCCTCTGCAGTTCTCCCTTCCCTGGCCCGCTGGCTTCATCCCCTGTTTTTTCCTGTTGGTGCAGACTAAATGATGATGCTTGTTGATGCCTTGTCTGTGACCGATTCGATTTTCCTCCCTCTTCCACTCTTTAAGTTCATCTGGAAGCATAATTCACTCCAACTTTAATCCTGAAATCGGTTATTTTCTTTTTTTTTTCTTTTTTTTTTTTTTTTGTGGGAACTCTTGGTAGTTATTACGGAGTTGAGTGTTTTGCTAGGCAAATGACACTTCCTTGTAAGCCAGTAATGAAAACCTTGGCAAGCACCTTTGCCTATGCTTACTTTGTTTTGTACAATGGAGATGACAGATAAATCAGATTTTTTGCTTTCCTTGCATATTGTGGTGACAGTCATCAAGAGCATGCTAATTTGGAAGAAACTGTTTTTAGAAAACTGCTTAGGTTTAGCAAACATTTTGTGCATTCGTTTTTAAAAATAATTGTCCTAATGACCTGCGGTGCAAGTACAGCTATTTGAAGGGACAGGCTACAGAGGTCCAGTGACAGGCATGCAGCATGTGCACGGCATGTAGTTTGGGAGTTCTGAAACTGCCCAGGAGGGGAAAAGCAAATAAGAAGTTGTAGCTCTTTTAAAAGCAACTGGTGAGCCAAAAAATGCTATGTGTTGCTGTCTAATAATGTTAGCTATGTTCAGAGTTTAAATAGTGCCAAATAAATGAGCAAAGAACAAATAATTTGTCCTCCACTTTCAAGATGCGGACAACCAACACTTGGGCGAGACTCCATCACTCTACTTCAGTTACTGCCAGTCAGTCTGTTGAAAGTGTCTGTATTAATGCATGTATTTTTGGCTGTTATAACTTCCCTTAATACTTTTATAAAGTAATTAAGAAAATTGCATTCCATTCAGACCAATCCTTTAAAGTCAGGGGAGAAAGAAATGACCTTTCAGTGTTGCTTATAACTCTCAGTGACTGGATGTTTCTGCTTCTCAACTTTCAATTGCTCCTGTAATTCGCCTTATTCTTCCCTTTAAATCTCCTTCCCTGCAACTGTTACAGTCTTTGGGACCCTGATTCTTTTAAGGGTATGTAATTGAATTAAGAGGCAAATACCACGTGGAAACATTTATGTGGAAACATTTTCACTTGACATGGACCAAACAGTTTCTCAAAGCAGGAGCTTGTGGCCTTTTACCGTAGCGGGTAGTTGAGTTTGTTTACAGCAAGCATATTAAACTAAACACTTAGTTCAAAGAATAAACACACTCCAAACAAATACAACCCTTTTCAGAATAAAATGTCATGTCCATGATAGCTATTGAATGGAACCTCTGACAACAAGAAAAAGAAAAACCAAACCAAAAAAAAGGTACTAGAAAACAAAAATGTTCCAGAAGCAATGCGCTTGAATGAATGAAATTCACGCTTGCAGCAGAGATTGTCTGAAGGTGGTGATTATAAACCAGGCATTTTTTGTGGGTAGAGAGGTGGGCAGCAACAATGAAGCCTATGGCATTTCTTATATAAACATTTCTATCCACAAATTGCCACACACCTCCTCAAACAAAGAGCAATTAATTAACCAGGAGAGTCCAGTTCGGCTCTTAAGGTGCTTATGCAGGATATTCAGGTATTGCCTTGGCATTCAGTTGCACTGAGAATGGATTAATGATGACATTTTTGTGTTAAATTATTGAAATTCTGCATGTGTATATTTTGGTTTTACTTGGATGCATGAATCACTTGAACACCTAGTAATTTTCACTGTGAAAAGAAGTGTAGCTGCATTTCAGGGATCCTGCCTTGCTATTGCCTGCTAACTGTACTAGAATTTGGAGCAGGGGGAAACTTTATTTGCTTTTCTTTTGGAGTGCACCCTTCCATGCCCTGGAATGTCTCTAGACTAAAATAATCTTCAGGTAAACTAGTAAAAATTGCAAACTCTCTGTATGGTCTGTTCAGGGATACCCCTTGCACCTACTTAGGCAGTGAAGAGCTAGCTAATATCTAAAAAGCCTGAGGAAAATAGGTAATGTAAACCCAGCTTATGCTCTCCTAGAAACACAATTCCTATATCCTACTGGTGACTAAACCATGGGCTGTCGGCTTCCAGGGCTTGGTAGTTAGCAGAAGTTACAATGCTGTTGGGTGGCTTTCCCGATGCCTTGTTGGCTTTATTACACCAGCCCAAAAGCTGGATTAACCCAGTGCACTGTCTCCTTCAGGAAGTAATGGGCACGGTCAGAGGTGCTCTACCTGGTATCCTCTGGTAATGATTTTCCCTTTTTCCATTTGCTGTCTCCTGTAATCAGTTATTTTCTTGTGGTTTTATTTTTTTCTTTAGTCCTTTCAGACTTAAAGGTTGTCCTAAGGTCGGATTAATGCCCAGCCTTAGCTGGAGAACAGGCAGCCCATCGTGAGAACTTTCTGAAATCATATGCAATTATATTCTAGCTTTTGTCAAATGTATGCCAAGCTAATGAAAGTAACGATGGAAAAAATCAGGTTGGAAGGAACCTCTGAAGGTTACCTGGTCCAAACCCTGCTGACAGCAATGAAGATGTGGTGACCTGGACTGCATGGGGCTGAAGAAGACCTACTCAGGGAAGAGAAGGAGGATGTAGATCTTTAATTCTTACTTGCTTATACCTTACACTGCTAACTTTTGCAGGTTTTAAGAAATACAGTGATAAAGTCAGACATTTAGGCATGGAATTTACCTTTTCACTTTTGTTTTCACCCATATTTCAGTCACGTTGCCTGTAGGCTATACAGGGTGCTACCCATCACAACATTCTTTTTTCTGTTTTGACTGGAAGATATTGGGACCAAAGAATGTAATTCACTTTTGTACAGAGTCTTTAGCTACCACAGAGATGCAAACAATGAACCCCTCCTTGCGGCACAAGCTGCCCTTCCTGGCCACCACCATAGTTTGTGCTGTTCCTGCTCTCGGGCCAAGCTTTCATTCTTCTCGCGTTACCCGTTTGCACGTTTCAAGCACTGGATTTTACACATAAAGACAACCTACATTCTAGAAATCAAAAGCCATTTTGTGTAACATTTGCTATTAATTTTGTCCACAGGTCAAATTTTTCAGCAACAGGGCTATATAGTCTCCAGAGAGCAAAAAGAACAGAGAGAAAATTGGCCCTAGAAAACATTTAATAATACTTCTTCTTCAGCCTCCCACTAGAAAGCTTGCCTCCATGAAAATCCAAATACAAGCTTCTTAAGGGAAATGGAAAAGCATAACCGTAGCTTAGACCTATGTACTTCACAGCTCTCCTGCCTATTCTAATTGTAGAACTGTTGGAATGGTTACGGTCTGTAGTCGTGCCATCTGCTGGTGGGTAGTTGCCATGAATATCATTTATATAAGTAAAAACCTTGCTGAATGATAGTTAAACATGATCACTAAAGAGCGAAATTTATAATAACACCTAGAATGTTCTGAAAAATATCATATAAATCCTCTAGAATTATAGCTCCAATGTTTATCAATGGCTAACCTAGCGACAGTTTAGAGCAGGAACATACCGCTGAAACTGTTAGTGAATGATTTATGTTTTTACATGGTAGGTTTTGGGGTACTTTTGTTTGGGGTTTGGTTTTTTGTTTTGGTTCTTTTTTGTGTTGGGTTTTTTTTTTAAAGCAAGCTGAGTCTCACGGTGTGCCGGATGACCGGTCAAGGCAGTAGAAATGAGGATTAAAAGAAAATTTTGTTGTGTGGGGACTGATTTGATCATTCTTCCCTTTTTTCCCCAGTTTCTGGTGTGGGTCCAAGCAATTCCAACCACCTATGAATAAAGCACACCTTCATGTTAGGAAATGAAACAGAGAAGCAAGGTGAAGCATCGGGTACTTTCTTAATGTAAAAATGATGATTATTATGCTAGTTAGGATTGTCAAACTTTGTACAATCTGTCCTTCATGTCTCCATACCCATCCACCCCTCTTCATACATACTGACATAAGTATCAAAAGAAAATTCAGGATAAAGGACTGAGAGAAAACAGTATTGTAGCTTGGTAACATGAAAAATTAACTTTACTAAACTGTTGCTGTGTTTTAAAACCCCTGCTTATATGTGACTATTTCTCCTTGTAATAATATCTAAGGGATTGCAGAATCTTGTTTGTAGCAGCAGCAAAGTGTCTTGCAGGAAGTTTCTGGATACTAACGTTCAGGGGATCTTGCTGGTTCCGACAGTTATTCTGAAGGCTTTGCAATGGTTTCCATGCACTGCTTCGCACCCTGCTCAGATAGGTACTCTATCTGCTCTGTAATTCTTTGAGCTGATAAAAGAGCAGATACCACTTTTCTGATTAAATGAGAGTTATGTTGACTTGTGCTTGTGTGGTCCTGCCAGAGCAGCTGGTTTGGTCCTGTCCTGTGCTTCCCTGAGCCATGCAGAGGTCTCAGGTGACAATTTTTTTTATAGCCTAAAGGTTTGAGATACCCCAGAAATGAGGCACAGGAATGTGGATATTTTTTAAGCTCTTGCAAAAAAGAGTGGCTGAACAGGGCCTTGACAAGGATACCAGGGAGTACAAAAGCAAAACCCAGCATGCAAAATGGGTTCAAAAAAGCAAAGGGCAAGTGCACCTTTGACAGTTATTTTGCATGGTATGCCAACATTGATGCAACTTTTTTTAAATATACTGATGCAGAAAAAGATGCTTAAGTCTGTGACCTATAGGCAGTGTGGATGAGATACCCGAGTGCCGTCCTCTCCAAAACTTAGATACTGATTGAGGTGACACTGCAATATTTGCATTTCATCCCTGTATTACCAGTCAACCTTCTACCCTGGCGCACTGCAAAATGTGAAGCAGCAGCATCACCTCTGTCTTTAAGTAATTGTCATTGCATACTATGACATATGCCTGGTAAATTTTATGCTTAGTGCTGGATGCTGCTGTCTTAGGCAGATGTAAGGTAGTCTTTTATAGCTTCTCCCATCCTTGTTCCAGTTGTTTAAAATGCTAACCATGCTGTGGTTGCAACAGCCTGGCCACCCCATTCCTCTTCCGTCCTCTTCCCTGTGCTGCCTCACTGGGCTACAAGCTACAGCGGTGGCTGTGCCAGGCCCAGAAAACCTTTTGACAAACGTGTAAGTACCAGAGCAAAAGAGAATAAATATTCAGTAGCTGTGTGGCACAGTACATAGCACAGTGTGTATATACTATGTGCATAGTGCCTTCTGACCAAGTGACATGCTTATTTAATGCAAATATCTTTACTTGGTACAAAATCTAGTGAGGAATTTTTCATATAAAACTATAGTGCAGCTATGAGCAAATGCATATGATGTACAGCAGAAAGACTAAGACTTTGATACTGTTAACTCACTATATGTCAGTCTTGCAAACCTGCACTTATTGTCAGATTTCTGAGCACATCTGCGGGGGCTATAAAATGGAATTCTGGATATGGGATGTGCTCCAGCTTGGCACTTACATTACAAGGTAAGACTTGTCACTGTCCTGGTTTCAGCTGGGATAGAGTTAAATTTCTTCCTAGTAGCTGGTATAGTGTTGTGTTTTGGATTTAGTATGAGAATAATGTTGATAACACACTGATGTTTTCAGTTGTTGCTAAGTAGTGTTTATACTAAGTCAAGGACTTTTCAGCTTCTCATGCCCAGCCAGCAAGAAGGCTGGGGGAGCACAAGAACCTGGGACAGGACACAGCCAGGACAGCTGACCCAAACTGGCATGGCGTCATGGCCAGTATATAAACTGGGGGGAAGGCTGGCTGGGGGCCGCTGCTCTAGAACTGGCTGGGCATCGTTGGGCAAGTGGTGAGCAATTGCATTGTGCATCACTTGTTTTGTATATTCTAATTCCTTTATTATTATTATCATCATCATTATTTTATTATTATTATTATCATAATCATCTTCCTCTTCTGTCCTACTAAACTGTCTTTATCTCAACCCACGAGTTTTGCTTTTTTCCCAATTCTCTCCCCCATCCCACTGGGTGGGGCGGGAGTGAGTGAGCGGCTCTGTGGTGCTTAGTTGCTAGCTGGGGATAAAACCACAACAGTACCTCACTGTTGGATATCATGGATGTTCTGTACGACATAGCAAGAGAGACTGTTCTTGCCAGGCATATTCTGCGGGGACCTGCAACTCCTTGGAAACAGGCACTTTGTTTCCACGTCATATGGATCAAGGGATAGGTCTTTCATACTAAGACTGCCAAAATACGTGTGCAGCTAGCCACAACCAGTCGTGTACCCAGTAACCAATTCTGCCAGTTTCTGGAAACGTAATTTGTATGCTCTTGATCTCTGCAATCTTGCATCTCTCACAATATTTTTAGAGAGATTAATGCAATTTCTAATGTGGTCATTAGAAGCTCTATCCAGTAATATACAAGCTGATATACAACAGAACAGAAAATCCAGCACATCTTGTCAGCTCACTGCCTTTCTGCTGCCAAGACCAAAGGTGCTAAAAGTGAACTACTTACTTTTTTTGCAGTCTGAAGAAAATACATAGTTGTGCTATAGACCAATGTATGAACTTACATAACTGTGAGATGAACAAGGGACTTGCTGAACTATGTGGTCAGTGAGTCCAGGTGTTGGTGGCTGCCTGTAATTTCTGCTGTGTGTTTTGTCCTTTCCTATGCTGAGTTCATGGTTTGGGTGGTCAAGCAGTCAAATCCGGACGGTTACTGAATACGCTTCTAGTTCAGGGGAGGCAGGAAGATGTTAATTGAAAGGTATCTGCTTTTTTCTTCCATTCAAATCCTAGCATTTTATTTAATGACAACCAGCTGAAAAATATTTGTTTTTGAGAAGAAAAAAAATGCTGCTAAAATAAACAACACTCATCTGTGCTTATGTTTTGGTAGAAATTCTAGGCAGTTCTTGAAGTGGCAAGTTACTTCACTGGCCACACCAAGTTAATAGTGAACAGCAACGTTATTGCAGGCTGGAGTTAAAAAGTGCTGATAGACTCTTGTTCTCACTATGCCTGGCTGAGATTTTTCTAACAGTAACAAGGAGGATGTGATCAAATGCTGTGATTGATAGTGTTACACAGCGAAACAGGCAGTGCTTGCTTGAGATAATCTTGTCTTTAACCAGTCTGCCTATTTCCCTATTACCAGAAACATTCGACCCGTTTGTTCTAAAAGTTATAAAGGAAGTTCACACCTTTATTTATCAATATTTATAAAAGGATGATGGTAAGAAGACTCAACCTGTTTTATAAAAAAATCAGCACAGTTTCAGCCACAAGATGGAGCCAATACAGTACCAGGCACGTCTTCCCAGTTGAAGAAAATTTTACATGCTATTTTGTCTCTAAATCCTTCAGCAGCTTTAAGAAGATTGTTTGCTTCTCAATTTAGTTACTGAGATAGCATTGGAGAAAACAAAACTCAGAAATATACCGTAGTTAGGGTACAGAATTAATATATAAATCATTCCAATCCACAAGTGAAACTCTTACAGCTAATCTGATCAAGAAAAATAAAAATCAGTGATGTTTCTTTCTTGACTCTAAATAAAACCAGTCTTTAGACTCAGTTGCATTCTCTGGGGGTTTACAGAATTAAGTGACTTGAGGAAAAGAAAGAAGGAAAGATTAAGAAGAGGGAAAAATGAAAGGCTGGCAAATAAGACCCTTCGGTTAATCTTACACAATCAGGTATATCAGTATAAGTAATAAAACAGCAGAGGCACCTCTAGCAGCTACCGCAGTGAATTTAATACAGTAAAAATCCCAGTGAGCAGGACAGGAAGACAGGGGTTGCTCTGTACATTCTCCTTCCAGCAATCTTTTTAGACAAGTTAGATAAGTTATTAAAAAGAAATTCATCAGTTAGGCTTGCCTGCAGTGTCAAGTTATAGTCTACAATAACTGTGTTCTGACAGTTAGAGAGCATCTGTATTTTCTTCGTGTTACTACTGTTCTCCTCTTCAGTCTCTTCCTCATTCAGTGTCAAAGTCAGACTAGGATCATACTAATTACGATAAAAGCTTTTATTTTTGTCCTTCTCTGATAGAAAATCTCTGTGGCCAACATTACTTTTTACTTTGTATAGTCATCTTGACATTGCAAAAAATAATAAGCTCTCTAATAATACCTGTCTTCATATAATTCTAGAGAATAGTGTGATGTCTTGAAGTTTTGTCCTGCCCTGTTGCATTTTGCCTTATAAACAATGGGCTGGCTACCAGAGGAAGTCAATCCTCCTAATCAAAATAGGTATCTATTTTTTTTTTTCCTGAGAGTATAGCTTTACTGAGGAAACCTATGTTCTGATTCACCTCTAAAAAATTCAGGTGACCTGCTGGTCATTCTTGACAAGAGATGCCTCCTGAATGTAGCCAAGCTTTTAACTTTTACAGTATGTCTGGACCAATTCAGGAGAAAACACTAACAAGCTGAAAATGTTTTTGCAAGCAATTAGCTAACTTTTTTGTTTGCTTTCCCCTTATAATAAGATTCTCAGTAGCAGAAGTCTTCATTAGAGTGTCGGTGCATTTATGAACAGGCCAGTCACATCCCCACTTCTTTCAACTTAAAGGATATGTTTGTATAACATAAGATCTGCACAATGGTACTGCTTGTAGAAAAGACAGAAGTTAAACGTCTGTAGCACTCATTTTATCTTTCATATATTGTTTATTCAAACAGCTAAATATATTAAAATAGTTGCTGTGAGCCTGATGGATTAATATTTCCAGTAACAGAAATATATTTTCTTAGCATTGTATAAGCTATCATTGCCTAAAACCATCTCTAAGATGGGGTCTGTGGGGTGGCCTAACATTTTTATTAGACCAATTACCATGTCATTTCTTCCCAGAAGTCCCTTTAGCTTATATTCTCTTAAACATCAGTGATTTTCAAATCTAACTTGCATTTAAGCTGTTAGAGAAACTTTACTGTATGTTCCTAGTAAGTTATTGAAAGTGGCGTTACAACTTAAAAAAAAAAAATTCAACTTGGTGTCTCTGATGTATCTGAAATGCATTTTGTAATTCAGGGAAGGTAATAGACTCATCAAGATTTTGTTTCCCTCTCTATAAGGCTTCTCTGGGCTTTAAACTTCACAGATCTCCTTGCCTAGAAAGAAAGGTGGGAATAAGCAGGTATTCATGTTCTTGAAGTGGGAACAGCAATTCTGAAATGCCTTTGGGAATCCTAATGAAGAATCAAGTTGAATGTCTGGCAATTAACCAAACAGATAGGTGTGATCATCAGACTGTTTAAATAGGAAAAGAATGTTCCTGTGCTTGACAGCAACAAAAATCACTGCTGGAATCCACAGTTCAAGAAATCATTTGATAACTTGGAGAAGGATCTGAGTGGAGGTATAGAAACAACTTAGAAATTGAAAAACATGCTTTATAAAATGCTATTACTCAAAAGGATGACTTGGTCTTATGTCTACAGCGAGTCTTACTGTCTCCTCAGTCTTACAGATGAAGGAAAAAACAGCTGAAAGATAAAACTAAATACATTTAAGGGAGAAATAAGATGTATATATTTGTCAATGAGAGTAATTAATGACTGGAACAAGGAATTAACAATTTGTAGAGACAGGATGTTCTAGTATGTTTTCCTAAGGGATGTTCTGGTTTAAATGACAAGTAATATCACCAGTCACATGGCTTC
>VYZV01045031.1:0-14845 GCA_013401275.1 Pandion haliaetus
CAAACACTGAACAAAAAAATCACCTGGGGGCTTCTGTTGTATTCAGCAAACCTATCTGCTCTCAGTCTCACACAAGAAATTTGAAAAGGTGTTTTAAGTTTTTCCCCTGTCTCACTTTGAAAAAATACTTTCGTTGAATCTTAGGAGTTTTGAAGAAGTTCGAAGAGGAAGATTTGGATGACCTTTTAAGGAAGCGGTTGAAAGATTCAAGTGAATTACCTGGTGCTTTATGGCACATTTATGCTGGCAAAGATGCTGACAAAATAAGGGAGTTTCTGCAAAAGGTTAGATTTTTAATATTTTATAAATATAATCTAAGTAACTGNAAAACCACAAACCCCACCCCTGTGCTTAGGCAAGGGAGGGAGCAAAATTCCCTCCTTTATAGCACATAAAATAAATTATAATTGACCTGCTACGTCATCAATAAAATATGTAACGTGATACAGATTAACTTCTTAAGGGTTACAGGTAGGCTGCAAACTCTGGAGGCTCGGGAGGGCATGGAGATCTATTCTTGTCCTTCTTTAATACAAAGGATCATTTGTAGGATAATGTTTTTCTGTCACTGATCTGTTCTTGCATTATCAGATGCTGAAATTTTTGTGAATTGTGCCATGCAAAAAAACCTGACCTTGCAACCCAGCAGCCACCAATCTTCATAAGAACTCTGTGTCACGACAGTTAGCTCAAAGAACGTGCCTTGGCTTTTAGTGAAGAGGAAAGCAGTGGTGGCTAATGTACCCAAGGGCAGCAGACTTCTTCAATGTTAGCCAATTCTTCAGCAAGTTAGAGCCACATTAGAAGCTTTCAGGTCGTTACTTACCACATAGGTTGAATATCCACCACTGGGCCATTGATAGTCATCATTGGCATTACATTCAGAGATACCATCTGGGAAGCAGTTTTCTGTGCCCCTGTCTTTAGCATGTTTTCATGTTCTAGAAGGTGGTCTTGATGGATGACGTAGAAACACCAAAATATCACTGAAGTGGTTGCTCAAGGAAAAGAAGTCTTCGCTGTCTTCTACTGTGGGAAAAGTCAGATGAGTTTTAACTGGCTAAATCGAAGGGGTCCATAAACAGACTGGAGGCCAAGGTCTCTACTGTGAGCAGGAAGAGCAGTAAAGATTCTCTTGGACAATAAGGCAGTGTTTCAGTCCTAGGGCAGCTGTCCTCTGGTGACTCCAAACACTTGCTCTTTGGCAAGCTGAACTGTGGGGAAAAATGAGCGCTAGTAAATAAAATGCAGCCAATTCCGAGAGATCATGAGTTACTCAGCGAGGCTTTTCTGTTCATTCCAAAAGGGGATGCTCACAAAGTAGATGGTGGCTCTTCAGTTTGGCAAAAAGAGTTGTGAACAAAATCACGAATGCAAGGGAATAGGTGGACAATGAGTATTATTCCGTGTTTCTTCTTTCAGAGCAATTAAGGGATATTGTGAAACTCTTTGAGCAGCAGGTTTAAAACAAAAGCATTTAAGACACTATGTAATGAAGTTTGTCATTTGGTGCCACAGCTTGCAATGGTATCCAAAATGAATTGTGCACGGCCTTGTATTTTTGCTGTGGTGGTATTTTTGAAATACTCAATTGGAGATTAATTGATGACTAGACCTTGGGACCACTTTGCCTGCTGATAAGAGATAAAACCTCAGTATCTTGTTAGTACAGAAGAAAGGTGTTAATACACAAGAACAGTTTCGAGCTCTGCATCACATAATTAAGTATATTTAATATCAATATGAATAAAAATCTATGTTTTTAATGAGAGAATTGTCTCCTGAGTCATGACAGATGGATTCGATACATGGGTTTTTTTTCTTTAGTCAGTGTGATTGATAAATTAGCAATTGATGAAGGGTATTTGTTCCCCTGTAGTTAGCTTGATGAGAAATGGTTGTTGCAGTTAAGTCTACCGCTGTCAGGAAGTATGGGGTTTTTGGTTTTTTTTTTGTCCCTCATTTTTTCCAAACTCCTTGATGGGATGGTAGGAAAATAACTTGTTATCACGGAGTGGTTTTGATTGGCAGGGGACCTCTTGAGGTCCTTTTGTCCAGCCCTGTGCTCAAGCAGAGCTGCCCAGAGCGGGTTGCTCAGGACCATATGACCCTTAGTTTTATCTACAGTTTTTTTCCTGACCTGGGGTTGTGGTGTTGCATGTCTGTGTCAAAACTGAAGGTTTTAAGCTTGAGGAGTTGGCAGCATAGGAACTCTTGAGGTCAGGTTTTATTTTCTTGATGAAAGAAGTCACACAGAGAGCGTGTTGCTTATTAATAGATTATTCTGCCGAGTTCTTTCAAGCTCTACGTTTTGGAGTGGGAGTTCTGCAGATACCTTCAGTTCAGTGGGACTTCCCAGTTCCTTTGAGGTTCTTTTGAATCCCTAACTAAAATTCTCATTTGGGTATTAGGAACACAGTAGTGTTGCTTCCTAAGTTAGGTATGCTTACAACCTACCAGCAAAAGGTTCAGCTTCTTTTGAAAGTGACTTGGGATCTTTTCTGTACTTACAGATAGCAAAAGAGCAAGGCTTAGAAGTTTTACCAGAGCATGATCCAATACGTGATCAGAGTTGGTATGTGAACAAAAAACTTCGCCAAAGACTTCTTGAAGAATACGGAGTAAAAACCTGTACAGTTATTCAGTTTCTTGGTGATGCTGTTATTCTACCAGCAGGAGCACTTCATCAGGTAATGTACATCTGTTTAAAGACACACAGGATCAAATAACATAAATACAATAAAATAACTTATTTTCAAGGACATAACTACATCTGTACTCAGATTTTATTTTCTTACTGGTAGCTGTTAGTGTATAGGAATGTATAATAAGGTACATCTGCTTGTGTAGATGACTAGCCAGTACTAACATACAGCAAGTGGGACGCTTGAAATTAGACTGTTTTTTTTCCTTTAAAATGAAAAATGAGCAGACTATTATTAACAGCTTTTTTCCACTTTTCATTTCATTAGCAAACTTCTGAATAAACTGGTGTTACAGCAGAGTCAGTGTAGTATTTTTTTTTCTTCTAAACCAAAAGTTGACCTAACCTTGGAGAGGCAGGGAGAGCAACCCAAGCACATAAAAATACCTGGATGTCAGGTGTCATTGGTTTTTATCTTCAGCCATAGGACAATTGTAGAGACGGTTTGGGTATAACAAGATGTTTTTGTAACAGTATTTGGAAGTTGTTTTTCCACTCCACATTAAAGTTCCTTTGTACACAGAAGGTACATCAATCACCAGTAGTCATCATTCTCCCTTCAGCAGCTTCCCTTACCATCAGAAAGAGTGATGTTACCTTTCCAGCAGCTGGGCCGATTTAATTTGTAGTTAAGTAAGAAAAAGTACTGCCTACAGGGCAGTTCTGGAGAAACAGTATGAATTTGTGTGGCAAACTTCAGTCCTCTCCTAGCACATACGGTTTGTTACTTCATTTTGGTTTTTGGTGGGGTTTTTTTTTTTTTTTCCTCACAGTCTGCAAACTGCTTCTCCTTGGTGAAAGGAGGAGGAAAGCACAATTGTTTAGACGTGATTTTTGGGCAGTTCTAGATTTCTTCCTTCATTCCATGAACCTTTTCCTGTTTCAGCAGGAAATGGAGCCTGCTTTCTTGCTGTCTTTCCAGCTGTCAAGCACCACTAATTAGGTAGCATACTATCAAAGAATGAGGAGCATCCCCACCCTGCGTTAGGGGTTGTAAACCATCTTGCTGTTAGAGATTTATCATTGATCTCCACCCCAGTTCAAGCGAGGCCAGGCCTTTCTGAAGAAGGTGCTATTTGGTTTCTGATTTGCAGATCGGCTTCCAGCCACTGTCTCTTCTGGGCAGAGAGGAAGCAATGGCTTAGCATGTCACTGTGACCAGGGCGGTAGAATTTTCTCTGTGAAAAAAACGTCTGGGTGGTAGTGATGACAGGTGTTGCATCCCTAATCTGCTGGCTATGTCAGCTGCTGGGGCATTGAAAGCAACAGGTACTGTACCCAGAGTAGACCCCTTTGTCATTCCAGTGAGTCTTTAGATGGGTGGTATGTTAACCCTGGATGATCTGTGTGGGTTTGTTTTCTGGCAAAAGAAAGAAAGAAAGAGACCCAACCCAACCCAGGTGACCAAATCTTGGGTTGTTGTAGGTTGCCTTTCCCTGCACCACGTCTCCAGGGCTTGATGTTGCTTCGTAAAGGTGAAGGGACGTCTGGCATTGATGCTATTCTTAGCTCCTGTTAGGCTAAAGCAGTTTGGACTCCCAGAGTTGGTAAGATTTGTATTGCATCTTCCAGTAACCTTACTCTGATCTCTCGAAACAAGGGAGATATCCCAGATACAAGAGTGAAAAGGCAACCCACAGAAAATAACAAACATTCTGGAAAATTTGTCTTATATAGCATGTGGCATTATATAAAGGCATACCATTTATAAAACACGAAGTAGTGGGACTGTTCCAGGCTTCCCTGCAGTTCATAGGTTTAAGGACCAAAAATAAGACCACTCTTATCTCCTTGGCTTTAAACTCCAGATTGCTTTTGAAGTGGTAATGTTCTAGCTTCTGGCACCAAGGAGTTAATAACACGGTGTTTTTAAACCTTAGTGGGTGAAGCTGAGAACCTTTTCATCTTCAGTAAGAAGTTCCTGTGAATCTGCCACGTAGGAGGAAATGAAAGCATCGTGTTCTTTCATGTACGTGTGTAGTACTCTCTAGATAGAGATGCATAAACACTGACCTTAGGGATCAGCACCAACACTTCATATGTACAAAGCACATTTAAACGCTTAAAAATAAGTCTGAACAAGAATACATACCAGGTTAAGTTTACATGTTAAGTGTTTCAGATTTACATGCACATCATGAATCTTTCATAATTAAAACTGGATGAGAGTTGACACTAAATTTGGTGGTAAATTAACATTTTTATTTTTATTGGCTCATCAGTAATGTTGCGGAGCAGAGGAAATCAGGCTGAGGGATATAGAGTTGGGGAACCCAGCTGCCTGTGGTCACTGCGTAGTGTAGCTCACACACTTCCATCCTGGAGCCAGTTCGGATTATTGTCACGCTGCTGCTTCTGACACACTGGTCTTGTATTGTACTACTGTGACGTGGAGGAGCTTGTGTGTATTTCCTCTTTAAATTATTATTATTCCCCCCCCACCCCAGCTTCTATGGATTCATGACTAGCTTTTAAAGTAACTTGTTCTTAACATTTTATGGTAGCATACAGCATTCCTCTTGCTTCCCAGGTTTCCCCCTCTTCCCCGCGTACTTGCAGACAGCAGTCACATCCCCCTTGTGATCATTTCAGTAGGCAAGGTCAAACTCTTCCAGCGGCGGGGTGGGAGGGAGAGCCTCTCCTGTGAGCTGTGACGGTCGGAGTAGCCTTGTCAGCACCTCTTGTGGAGGGGATTGCTCTCCTGGGGGGAGACCAGAAATAGATACAGCGTTGGACTGGTGTTCTCTGCACATGCTTCCCTGAACATACCACGAGTGATGCGCTGTAGGATTGTATCTTCTCTCTTGTTGCCTGGACGAGTAGGGGAGCTCAGAAGTGTCCCCTGCTTTGCTAACATCTGGGCCTTGTTCTCTCTCTGGTACTTGGAACAGCGAGCCCTCAGGTCTCCTTGGAAACTTCCCCAGCTAAAAAAAAGGGGTTTTTTACTGTTCTTGTGAATGATTTGCTTTTTCTGCAGCTCCACTCTGGGTCATTCTGTATCACTGTGGTCCTCTGGGGATGCCCTCCCTGGTTTTAATTTGGTGACTCTGAATCTGTAAAATATTTTAGTGATAAATTAAAAGCTAGAAATACTTGAGTCAGTGATTGAAATGTGTTGTTCGGGCTACATGCAAAACCCGTTTGTAGTAGAACAGGTTATTATAATTTTTTTTATAGTGGTATTAGCTTGCTAACAGCAGGATTATATATTGTCAAATGACATGCTGGAGATAACGCGACATCCTGGTGATGTTACGATAAGGACAAGATCTGGGAGTTGCGTATGCAGAGCTGCAGGGCTGAGCGCTGGCCCCGGAGCCAAGCTGTGCAGAACACGGCTGATCCTCAGTGTACAGTAAGGACAGGAGGGAGACGGCCGCGCGGTGAGGAGCTGCGGCCACGAGGGTGGACAGCCCTTTCCTCCCTGCCCGCTCGCCTTTCCCTGTCCCGGCCCAGGTGTGAGGCTCTTCCGACGCTCCACCCGTCTTGCCGTGCCCTGCTGGAAAAACTCCGCTCTGCGTGGGCCGGGGGCGAAGCCGTTCTCTCGGTTCGGCTGGAACTGGCACAGCCGTGGGAGCGCTGTAGTCCTCGCCCCGCAAAGCTCAGGGGAATCGTTGCTAAACTTCTTTGTGTCATTGTATCAGCTTGTATATAAATATTATAAATAGAACTGCGTATGGGCTGTCAGGAGGGCATTCCCATGTTCAGTACCAGACCGGACGGGTCAAAGCTGTCCTCCCCGCAAAGACTTGCCCACCGGTGAGACGGGCCCTGGAGGGGAAGGAGGTTTAAGGTGCAGCAGAACGAAAGATCTGAGGGCAGCAAACATTGCCTGCTCTGCAGTGGATTTAGAGGGAATCGGTGAAACCCTGTCTCGGTGAGGAGAAGGTGAAAGAGCGGTGTGGGATTTGCATGGGGTGGAAAGGAAAACGCGGGCAGGTAGAGACTTGAAACAGGTGAGAAGCCTGCGAGGGAAGAGAGGGGGCCGGAGCCAGCGGCCTGGCTGCGCAGTGCGGAGACATTTCAACGGAAGCTCGAGGAAATTCCCCGAGCGCTGCTGGGAGCCTCGTGGGGGCACTTCTGCAGCTGTTGCCTTGCTCCTGGCTTTCTGCCCTTGGCAAATTGTGTGGCATCAACAAACCCTCTTTGTCTCCAGAATTACTTTTGTTTTGATTAATTCGCAGGAGGGAACGGTACTGCTTTGTCCTTGATGATTACGAGGCTGCAGAAACCCCTTAGTGTGGAGCTAGGGGTTACCCTCTGGGATTTCACCTGTAAAGGGGCAAGCTACCTCATAAAGTCAGTCTTGGGCAGTTTTTTTGAAGAAGAAAATCGTTTTTAAACAAAGTGCTGTGTCCTCAAGTGTGTAGGCCCCAAAGGTTTTTTGTACGTCAGGTATCACAATGGAAACTTCAGAACATGCACTAAGAAACTCAAGATTTTGTTAGGCTCGAGCTTAAAATGGGCAGATCTTTGTCAGTACTGAGCAGGGTGGGACTGTTCGTTCACAGAATTGACATTGCACAACTTCATGAGCAGCTGTTGGAATATTTTTGACATGCTGAAGAAACAGTGTAATTTGTAAGGGTTTGGGGGGGAAAACCTGGTGCCGTGTGTTTCTGAAGAGGACAAACACGAGTTGGTAGGCAGGTCACAACCAGGAAGCGTGTTTTCTTTCCCCTGTCCTCCAGGTACGACCTGGGTGGCAGCAGAGGGTGTCCACTTCTCTCGGTAGTTATCTCTTAACAGTAAGAAGAAGTGTTTAGAGGAAAAAGAAAGCGCTCCCCGCCCCGTTCTGAACCTGCCCCCTTTGTTCAGGTTTTTTTTTTTGTTTTCTTCTTTCAAATAGTTCCACCTGCAGTTAGTTTTCAGCGAACGTGGCAAGTTGTGCCTGGCGGGGTGCGAGCTTCCAGCGTGTCCGCATGGCCTGAGGAGCCGGGTCCTGCAGGGCAGGGCTGCCGCGGAGTCGGTCTGCGGCTTCAGCGCCTGCGCGGTGTTTTGGAAACGGCTGTGCAGCAGCAGGGCACAGCAGCAGCAGCAGCAGCGGCTGGTAACAGGGTGGAATAACACATCGGAGTATGTTGAATTCGCGTCAGAGCTGACTGCAGGAAGAAGCACCGGAGCGCAGGGAGATGTGCGTTGTTCAAAGTGTACCTTTTGCCAGAAGCTAACTTACCTAAGTCAAACACGCTTAATTGCTCTCTAGGTAAAACGTATAAAGACGCCCTTTAGTCTGACAAGCCAGTGGTTTAGGAGATCTCAGGGCCCACTCTTTTTTTTAGGTACCTCTGCCAAAGAGTAACCCTAAAATACTAATTACCAGTCTCCTCTTCTTGTTATTTTGCATAGGTGCAAAATTTTCACAGCTGTGTTCAAGTAACCGAAGACTTTGTGTCTCCAGAACATCTCGTACAGTCATTTCACTTAACGCAGGAGCTGAGGCTGTCAAAGGAAGAAATCAATTATGATGATAAACTGCAGGTAGGAAATGAATTCTGCTCTGGAAGCTGTTGGGAAGGCAGGGCATGCTCAGGCTCATTGACATGCGGAGCAGTGCGTGGAGCTACTTCCTCGCTGCTGTTCACACAGAATAACAATGAGCAGCAGCGTGAATGCCAGGGGTGTGAATGACTCTCCCTTGAGTTGCTGGCTTGCTTTATTTCTCGTTACGTTTTAAAATGTGTAAAAAGGTGTTTCCTTTTGCACCGGCTTAGGGCTCAGTCCTAAGTGCAGTTGCTTTGGGGAGTTCCTTAGCCGTAGGCCTTACTAAAATCTCCCTGATGTTCTTGCAGGTTAAAAATATCTTGTATCATGCAGTTAAAGAAATGGTGAGAGCTTTGAAGATTCACGAAGGTGAGATGGAAGACATGGATGAAAACTGAGCGTGCTCTGCTTTCTTGTGTTAACATCAAGGTTATTTTTTCTAATATACGGACAGTATGCACACTAATTTAAGCTTCACAAACCATCAGTGCCAAGAAAACATAGTCATCGTATTTACTTGTTAATGACACTGCAACGGTAGAGCTTCATATCACAGCCACTGTGATTACATGTTAGACTTGCAAACAATTAAGCAGCATTCTGCTGTCCTGTATTATAATGTACATGAAGTTTGTGAAATGTCAAAAGATTTAAGATGATGTATTTATTTTTGGAAAAAAACACAAAATTCTATGCTATATTGTTGATCAAATGTAAATGTGACTTGTACAGTTTGCTAAAATAATTCAGATATTTTTCACTACATTGAGACAGTTACTGTGAGAGTAGGACACAAACACCAGCTATTGCCTGCATTTGGGATCTTGCTGAGTCCGCACAGCAGTCATGTCATAATCTGAAAATTACTGCCAAATAATTGTAAACTTTGTAAAATATAAAGTATATAAAGTAGATATTAAATACAGACACTTCAGTATTTTATTGAAGCTATTCAGTGTACAATTAAACGTTTTCAAAAGGTGTAATTTATTTAAGAATTGTCTCATTTTGGTAAAATTTATGTGAACTTTTAAAGCTAAATATTAAACTTAATATGCTATGTAAATATATACATATATACATTCAATGATGTATTTTTTTAAAACATTGGCTTGCTTTAATTTGTTAAAAGTGCAAGTGTTACACATGCTTTGTACATTGAAGTTGAAAGGGGTTTTACATTTTCCATTAAAATGACTTTATCAAATGTTGTCGTGTTCGTTTTTTTGCGTTTGTGGCCCACGCGTGACAGCCTGAGTCGTCGGTTCGCTCGCTCGTTCGCAGTAGTGGCAAACGCATCTCCCGATTGTAACACTTGAAATGTTCTGCCGTGGTTCCTGTGCACCGCTCTGCCCTCTCCGGGTTTGAGACAAAACTGCCAGGGGAAGCGCTGGAGCACAGCTCAAATGGCTGAGCCAGAAAGAGCCTCTCCTTGAGAATAAAACAATTGAAACGTCGCTTATGTTCTGTCTTTAATAATCCAGCGCTTGCTTTGGGCGAAGGGGGAAAGGAGTTTCTGTGGAACAATATTTTTTATAGCGTCTTGGCTTTTTAAGACTTGTATCTGGTTTTGTTTAACAGTGGTAAATGTTAGACAGTTGAGCAGAATTCCAGCTCTTGGAGTCAGTTTGAAAAGTGAAAGCGTACATGGATTTGAATTATTAAAACTGTTCAAACGTTCAGATTTGATAGCAGACGTTAGGTGCAGCTGTTAGCTAACTTGTGACATGTCCGAAAGGGGATAGTAACTAGTCTGGGTACTGCTCCCAGCCTGGCAAAGTCTGGCCGGGTTTGGGGTCACGTAAAAAACCCCCCAAAACCCCAACAAAAACCCCGTATATATTATCTGAAGAAATAGTGAAACACAAAAGCCATTTCCGGTTCCAGAAGTGGAGTTCTTTATTTAGTTGGTTTGAAAACCTGGAATTTATTTGAAGTTGCAAAGAAATACTTTGGGGTTAACGTTGCCGTGCTCGGCAGCTGATTCTCGGCTTCGTACCCGGTCCCACGCAGCGTTTTCCTTTACGCTGTGTGTAGCGCAGAACTGGAGCATTGGCTGAAGATGCAAAACCTGCCAACGTACGTTTGCTTAATGACGAGCGGACTTCAGTTGCATGTACCTTTTTTTTTTAAAGCTCCGGGTATGTAAATGAGAATTTTAATCGAGTCTCAAGTATCTTTTCCCCCCGAACGGAGTTTTGGTGAGGTACTTCTAATATTTGTGAAATTTCTTGAGGCTGCTCAAGTTTGCATTCATGCTGCAGGTGGCCGTATTGCCTCCCCTTGGCTTTTTTTTTCTATGCAAAGAGCAGTTGTTGGGGCCTGGGCCGTGGCTGTCGTCACAGCTCGAGCGCTCCTCGTGCTGGGCCGTCTCTGTAGTTGAAGGGAAGGGGTTGCTTTCCCCTGGGTTTCTATCGGAAAGTGTCACGTGGCCGTGGCCGTCCTGGCCAAAGCCTCAGGCTTCCTGCTCTACCTCTTCCCGACGGCGCCAAGGTGCTTTACTGTCAGTGACTGCCCAGGGGTCTGAGCTTTGGTACCGTCCTTTGGTACCCCCCTGGGGCACCGACAGCTGCCCCGTCACCCCACAGCACTTCCAGACCCCGGGGCGGGATCCCTGCGTCTGCCTGTGAGTTGGAGAAGTTGTTCCCTCCTCAGGTGGTAACTGAGGGAGTCACCCAACAGAGGCTAATTTGTGTTTCCAGGTGTGAATATTAAGGTTCTTCCTTTGTGACTTTATTCCTGCCACCTTTGCTGATGAATCCTTCGGTGTGCGACATAGAGTTGTTAAATCTGCAAAAACGCGTGGGTGAAACGGATGGTGAAGCAGCAAGAATCCTCCCAAAGAAAGTCTTGAGAGATTGACAGGATTTTAAGACGGAAAGTCTCATTTTGGAGAGGCAAAACTGGTGAGCTCGAGCCGCAGTGTTGCATGGCATGCTGCACGGTCACTGGGGTAAGTAGATCTTTGCGGCTTTCGTAAGCGAGGGTAAATTGATAAATCACTTTGAACTGCATAAATAGGATTTCGCTGTACTCACTATGGTTTTAACTACCCACTTGATTTGTTCAGTAGAGTTTATAGTAAATCAATGCGGTACGTACACCACATGCGTAGTTTTAAAATTCTGTGGTTAGTGGGTATGTCTGATGGATTTGCAGTGCATAAAAACATAACCTGATGCATTTTGCAAATCGCTTTGAGAATTGCTGCGCTTGCGGATGGCACGGCCTCATAAACGGCCCACAACAATGACGGTGCTTCCCAGTAACTAACGGGAGGGGAAAGAGCCAAAAGCGAGTGAACAAGGAAAACGTGGCACAAGCGGAGCACGACGGGGAGCGCTGTAAAGCGTTTACTGCCATCAACTTGAAAAGACTCTGGAAGTCGCACACCGCATACGTTAGCAGACCCCAAGAAGTTGTTAAAGGTAACAGCAGCTCCAAATACCACTCAAACAGGCCAAAAATTCTGGGTTTTTTAAGCACTTAGTGTACCAAATTCAGCTTACTCAGTATCTTAAGATTCCTGGCTCGGTCACAATGAAGCGGAGCTCCCCGCTCCCCTAGAGGAAATGGGAGCAGAAAGTCGGGCTGGCGTTGTGCTCGCTGCCGGCACGACCTGAGAGTTTCGTAGCTGATGTCTGAGACTAAAGAGGGGCTTGTGGGGAGGTGTTTTGTTTTCACGTTAGCTTTCTCCTCTCAAGCATTTCCATGTTCTGCGAGGTGTTACTGGGCATGTTTTTCCCATCTTCCTTTCCTAAAGACTCTGTAGGAGGCTTTCTGGTCTACAATCTCAACTGTTTCAATACAGCCAGAAGCATTCGATGAGATCAGCTGAAGCTGTTTGAGTGCAGGAAGGAACACTGTCAACTCCCAGAACAAGAAAATGAAGTACCGCGTCATCTTTTGAAACCTTCCTATTGAGACCAAGCTCTGTCTCCATCTGCTGTGCTCTCCATGAAACTCTTCCTCTCTGTTTTAGTGTCCTGTGAAAGTTCACGTCTCGGAGTCAGCAGACCTGCAAGCCCTGCTCTCCACACACCCCCTCCCTCCCGCAGCCCTTTCCAGCTCCTTGCCATCAATCTCCTTCCACTGCACTGCCGTACAGTAAATGACCACGGCAATTTTCTTCCTATTGTAACTGCAGAGGTAACTAATGAAGAGTAAGTAATTAGCAAAGAATAAAGCGGGGCTGCTGTGAGCTGAAGTATTTCGGCATGGCTGGCTGGCTGTGTATATGGTTTAGCTGAAACAGAAGTTACTGGGTTGCGGGCTGGAATTGCTGGCAGCGCAACTGTGGTCCCCATTACACAGGTCAGATGTAGGGGCTTATAACAATCTGATTTTAAAATCTATTTATTCTACTCTTCCAGCTTCACGGAAATTGCTCAGATCTGCGTGTGGAAACCCAGCCCCCATCTGATCAGCACTACGTTCTCATGCTCTCTGACCTTTTCGGTAGGTGGTAATTTTGTTCGTACCCTCTCCCGTGACATCCTGTCAAGCCCTCTCCTGCTCTCACAGCTGACAGCCTTCCCCGCCCCACGCCGTAACTGGGAATTTCCCTTCCTTCCTCCTTCCACAGCCACCATGGCCCTGCTCTGCTGTTTTCCTGAGCAGGATGTTTGTGCTCTCCCCCACATCCGCGCCGGAGGAGCTGCCTCTCCCTGTTGAGACTCCCGCGCTAAGGCTTTGCTGTTGCCTTCCTCTCCTAACCCCCAGCTCTGCCTCAAACAATGTCAGCTCTCCGCTGGGCTCTTGCTTTCCACCTTCTGACTTGCGCTTTGTTAGCAGGAGTGCCACTTCTCCTCCTCCGCCTTTGTGTTCCCATGATACGTGTGGCCCAGGAGGGCAGGGGAGCACTCGGTGGCGTGGGGGCTCCTCCGATGCAGCGTCCACCGCCACGTCCCTTTCTTTCCATCTCAGCAGGTCGGCCTAGGAAACTCTGACCAAGGAGCAAATGATCTGTGTAGCCTTAGCAGCATGCGCACAAACTGACCTCTGTACTTTTCTCGTTTGTTCTCGTAGGTTTTGAAAAGGAAGTTACGATCTATATATAGCTGGTAGGAAAATCTTGCCTCACGGCAAATTGAAGACACGTTTTACCTGATGTGTTGCGTGCAAACAGTTGCTTTTTAAACACGGGCCTTTCTAAAGCCAAGTGGTAGACTGAAGGTTTTTTACTGTTACGTTTCAAAGCGAACGTTTCTGGTACCTTCCAACCATACCAATACAATATACTCTTGACGCAGATGCCTGTTTCTTTTTCCAGTCCCTGGGCATGTGGTTTTATCGTAGCTCTGTGCTTCCTTAGTGGAATTAAAGAGTAGGGTTTAGTAGCTCTGAGGCAGGAAATCCTGTATTTTCACAGCTCTAAGGATTTCATATTGTTTGATCTCAATAATACCTTAACTCCTGCAGCAAATGGGCCCGAGGGAACACTTCAGATGATTACAAGACGAAAAGCCTGGGTAAGTTTAGGTTACTTCTGGTGAAACAAACATGGGAGAGAAAGGAGGTGGAGGAAAAGATGGCCATAGCTCTGAGTCTTTAGGGAGCAATGAGCTTTTCTTTATACAGTTGAACTCCGCGGGCCACATGCTGAGGCACACAGGTCTGGCAAATACTGTCCAGCCTATACCTGATTTGTAGCAGCCACGCTACCACTCTGATTCCTTTTGAACGGTTTTTGATTGTTTTCTACTGTATTTTTAGTCCAATTCAGTAAGGGATTTTACCGGCTGTTGTGGCTGTACTTGCTTTTCTCCATCTATTTTGCTAGCGAGCCTGCTTTCGTAGAACCCCAGAACAGCCCAGGTTGGAAGGGACCTCGAAAGACCATCTGGTCCAACCGTTTGTGGGAAAGGGAGCCTACCTAGATGAGGTGTAGTCCCCACCGCCGAAAGCAGGTCAACAGGAACTGCAGATGGCTAAAGGGCTGCTGCTGACTGGAGAGTAGGGAGGAGTTCAAGGCCAGCGTTCCTGAAAATGGAAATGCTCTCAGAGGAAGAGGTCACAAGATCCTCTTTTCCCTTATATAAAACCAAAATGTAAAACCCAACACTTCCATATTTTGGTTTTCGCTGTCGTTCTAAGTAGCAACTGGTGATGTGGAATGCAGATTTTATTCTCAAGAGACTCCACATTGCTTCCCAGTTGCCTTTCTTCGGTTTCTCCTTCTGTGCAGATACAACCAGAGTTTGGGTAATTACAATTTCTTTTTGCAAAGCGTATGTTGGCTATGTTCAACAGGGATAGTATTTCCGTGTTCCAAGACAAGAGTGGTTTCTGTGGTAAAGCGAAGTCTGTGAACAGAAGCCAGCGTCTGGACACAGGTTTCAAATCGGTTCTTGGTGAGACGCTTCGAAATAACGGACCACAGAAGCCTTTAGCTGGGTCCAGCGTAGAACAAAACCGATCAGGCTTCCCGCCCACGGGCATCTTTCCGCGTACGGCGCCAGGCGTTGGGTACGGGCCCCCGCGACCGCCGGTAACTTCCCACTTCGTCGTCGCTGCCGCGCTTCACGCAAAGCGGCTTGCTTTCCGCACGCCGTTCCCATACCGCACCTTTCCGTTGTCCCCGAAAGGCCCGGCGAGGAAGCCCGTTAGGGGGCGACGACGGCAAAGACGACGGCAAAGACGACGGCCCCGCCGGGG